>MNCI01034569.1:218245-275555 GCA_015680685.1 Gnetum montanum | reverse complement strand
GGTCAATGCCCCATACTGTTACATCTACATGAGCATTGGGAAAACATGTTACATCCAACGTTTGTACAGAGATACTGTGTTAGACCATAGTGGCAATAATCCCAGTCATGGGGAAATCCACCCTTAGACTGGAGGCACCCTCCATATTTTTTGAATCCAAATGCTTATCATGTTCAACCTCCTATTTCTTTAACTGGGCCACCACACTTTATCTCACCACAACACCATTATCCACAATACTATCAGCCCATACCTCCAACACAACCACCACCTTGTGCACCTTATATTCCTCCTAACTTTCAACATTCTCATCCTTTCCCTCCTTCCACAATGCCACCAACTGTTCCTAAGGTGTTTGTACCACCGCAACCCACGAACAACACTTGTGCTACTGCTACTAATAGCAGTGAGCAACCTCAACAACATCAAAGGTGTCCTTTCTTTAAACACGGCCGTAGGAAGGGACAACATAACTCTGAGGCCACTGCATCTTCTAACCCAACAGAAGTCCAACAATGTGGTGCACCCTTACCTAAAAACCCAATGCCTCATGTAACTTCATCAGGGTCACCAACTAACACTCCAACAACCATACGGACCAATGAACACAACCATGGGGGGCATTAGTCCAATCCTTGCATACCATCTAATGGTCCTAAACATCATAGTGGGTCAACTCATTATCTAGGAACTACATCGTATGAAGTGCCCCACTATGTTTATTATAAAGTGTGTGAAATCCAAGGTGATAAGTATGGACTAGCTTCAATATTTCCAATATGCAAGGATCCTCATTTTCCATTTATTAATCCTTTCCATACTCAACTGTTCAGTTATGGGGGATATCCCCCATTTCAATAACAAGCAGGATTAATAAATATTTTTAATTTTCTTTAATTTTTCAACTTTTTTGTTTTATCTTTTTTTGTGTTTGTATTTTTATGTTTGTGTAAGTAATCTCATCTATGAATAAAACACTCATGTGGATCATTGGTTGAGGTGTGTTTTATGTTATTAAGTCATGAGTGATTAATTATTTGAAACAGTGAGCCCACTACATCCACTCATCCACTCTATAAATAAAGAGGTTCTATTCGAGGGTACAATGATATTCTTGAAATTTTTAAACTTAAAATTAATTTTGTGTTCATTGTACCTAGAACGAAGAAGGATGGACCAAGAGGGAATGATTAGGGTGTGACATCAAGGGGACTTGCGGATTCTCTTTGGTGACATCCGTGGGAGTTATCATGTGATATGGTTGTACTAAGATCCTTGCAGATCTAATGAAAAATGGGAGTAAGAGTAATCAAAAGGGCACTCAAAAATCAAACGTTGTTCTAGTGGGTCCCACTAGAAAGACATGCACCCATACCTAAAGGTTAGCAGCTTCTCTGGATTCAGTAAAGTGAAAAAGAAAAAGAGAAGAAAGAGAAAAAGAAAAAGGAAGTTCCATAAAACAAAAAAAAAATCACTCCTCCCTTGCACTAAACGCCAAGTCATCATACGCCTTGTTGTCATGGTACTCTCATAGTTGTTCACCATGGGACGAAGCAATGCGATGTCACTGATTAGAAGGATGGACTTGGTCCTGATCTTGGAATGATGGCTTAATGACACCTTAATCATGCTTTTCACGCAGGATTCATTGTGCCTTGGTTCAGATACCTCATGCCCCAATCTCTACGATCCCTTTCTATACTTTGTCTCATCTCACTATTCGTGTAATTGTAGCTCGTGTCCCATGTAACATAAAATTTTCATCTCATTCTAGTGATACTTATATGTGTGTGTTTTGTGAAGTTAGTGCAGATTACATTTAACCCTTCTAGTGCCCACGGACACTTTAAGTGTGGTTACACAAGGGCATAATAGGTTGAAACTTGCTTTGGGGAGGACCCACTTGTGTACTTTTGTGTAATCTTCATTAATTCTCTAGCTAGAACACACAATTTCTTACCCTTAGCTTAATTTTCATGCATTTCTTTCCCATTTATTAACCCTCAAAACTTTAACGTTCCAATGTACCATTACATTCCCTTTTCTTCATAACCGCCAAAGTTTTAATTGTTAAATTCACATCATTATCATTCAAGTGCTTCTCAAATTTATGTAATTACCCTTGCATATATTAATCCTTGTCAATGTCCTCATTTTACATCAATAATTTCAAGAATATCATTAAAAAATTCGGTCTTTTAATGTGTCTCACCTTAGTTTAGACGATATATCGTGTACGCGATATCGCATCCCACATGATATCGTGTACGCGATGTACCATACGCGATATTGCGTCCTATTTCCCTATAAATAGGAACCCCCACCGCAACACTTAGGATCATTTGGCCATTTACGCAGGGGGAATTTTTGAATTTTTTCTCTGCGACTTGCGATTGCGTGACCCTTGCTTTTTCACCTATATCTCGCGTGCTGGTACTCTGATTTTAATTCCGTTTGAACTTGCTTGAACCCGGAGTGTTCAGTTTAGTCATGGGGGAGAGACATTTGCCGAAAAGTGCCTAAATTTTTTGAAATTTGTCATCACCCAAAGGACATCAATTAGGGTAATTAATACTAACACTTAGACAAATTGTGCCACAGATCATATGACCTTAAGTATACAGGGAGATTAAAATGAAAATCCACCTAAGTCATAGGATCCATTATCATAATTTTTAGACATGATCACACAATAACATAAGATCTTTAATTAAGGCAAGCAGTAAGCTATAACTTGATTTGCTAAACAACCTTAGTAACATTTGGCCCATGTGATTGCAGATGGCCCCAAAATGTTCACAGCAAAAGAATCCTACCCAAGGTGGAACGAAACAACCTAGGAGAGGTAGAAGGCAAGGCCCTGCTGGACAACATAACGAACAAGAGGTGCACTCATTCAGTATCCATCAAGAAGAACCTCCTACCAGATGATTCAGGCGGGCAGAAGGAGGAGTTGTTGTTGTGCCAGAACTGGGACAACAACTCACGTTTCCCTCGGAATGTGTTTAGGCTATCCATACGAAGTCCACAATTGCTTCGATGATTGTGGAACTTAACTTCGAATCTTTTGTAGAGTTCACTCCTGAGGCTGTTAGGGATCACCTTAAAGGGTCTCCCGTATGGCCTGTCCTCTCTGAAAAAGGTGCCTGGTACTTAGGTGAAACATCCCTATTCTGGCACAATAAGGAGCAAGGCACCACAGTTAACATCGGTGGTGTGATAGTCGATTTTTTTGCATAGGTGATTTCGGAAGTGTTAAACCTTCCAAATTTAGGCCCCCATGTTGCTCGATTATCCACCCGATCAAACCCTGATGTGCGAAAGGATTGGTTAGAGAAGGCTTATGGTAGAGATAAAGCTTTTGGTGAGCTGATGATGGAAGAGCGAGTTTATTTCAAAATTGGAACCTATCACCTCTTCCCCACTAAAGGTTTGAAAAGAATATCAATGTATGAAACAAGAGGATTTGCAGTGTTGATGGGAAAGGTTAATGCTAACCTTCCCCATCTATATTTTACGGAGATCCTAAGGCGATTCGAAGAATGGAAGTCAGGGAAAATGGCACTCCCTTTTCCTTGCCTTATCAGAAAACTGTGCTGACAGGCTGGTATTCAGGGATATACAAATGACATCCTCATGAAGGCTAATGAACAATCACACTACCTTATCTCTTTAGCCTATTATGTCTTAAAATTTCAAAGTGCATTCGAGAATGATGGATTCCTAAGTCAATGATTGTATGAATGCTTGAAGAGCCACCCAAAATTTGGAGGCTAGAATAATTTCATTGTAGGAATGTTACCTCATCTATGACTAACTTATGAGTCATATCCATGGAGAAATGATCGAAAGTCAAAGAAATCATCAAGACAACAATTAATTAAATTCAATTATAAACAAATCCTATAGTTATGACTGTTACTAAGCTAAATCAAAAATTCTCTTCCTAACTTCTAGCTCAAGGTAAAGAATCGAATTTAATGATTAAATTAAATTTGAAGTCATTAAATGAAAAATGTGATTTTTGAGGAGCATAAGAGAGATATAACCCAACCTATGATTCTACCTTACAATCTTCATAATTCCACAATCTCAATAGTTTGTCGATGGACTCCAATGATTTGTAATTGCCATAAGGTTTAACTAGCCCCCTTTGATAATTTTTTGGATAATATGGAATTGCTTCAAATTGATGTGAGTTTTCTTGGGTAACAATTATCTTCGTTTCTATGAGTAAGGAGGTTCCTTTTATACTTGGACTCATGCTTAATTTGAGAAAAATTGTTATATGATCATATCAATTGACATTGTGGGAATCAATTTACATATAGAAGCAATCTTTTCTTATCGATTTGCATAGTGGCCATGATGTCTTTCTACTTCTTAACTTATCATTTCATATCACAACTGCAGTTGGAATTAATATCTCCACTCTATTGAACATTCTGGATCACCTTGGATCTAATGATATTGATTTCTACTACAATCACTGTAGGTATCAATAAGATTTACGTTAATGTGAGCTAATTATTGCAAGGAAAAGTAATGCCTCCACCATCAAATTCTATCAAAATTTTCTATTTAAATCAATATATTATTAATCCTAATTGTCATTTGTATATCCTACAAAACATAGTTTCGAAAAAGATCATTAGCACATATTGTGTACTGTCATAGGAATCGATGTTCTTCAAAATAGTCACATAATAAAAAATAAAAATTTAAATAAATTCTCATCAAAACTAAAGGCCAATTGAGGATTCATCGTAGCATTCTAATAGTCTTTGGCAGTGCCTGATCAACAAAGATGGAAAAATACATTTAATGCCTAAAACATATAAAGAACCATACCATCTTGATAGTAAGCAAAAAACCACAAAAGCAGTAACTCATTGTCATGGTTCCAACAATACTAATATGCACTAACCAATATTAGGCATAAGCATGATGATAATTGATGAGACGCGGTTTACACTAGGCCGCGATATCACGTCTTCTCCTGCGATATCGCGTACACGATATCGCGTTGCGCCGCCATATCTATAAATAAGAGGCGGCACTCCCTTCATTTCCCAATCCTGGCTAGTATAGCGAAGCTCTGGCAGATTGATCACTCCAGAGTTAGAATTTTTCCCCATGTGCCCGCAGTAGGAGTCCTAGAGTGAACGGCTCTTTATTCGAGCAGCTTGTAACCTGAACCCAAGTTGTGTATGGCAATAAAGACGCACTTGATTGGATAAACCTTGCAGTACATGGTTTTATTGCTTTATTTCCTGCTTTCCTAGTGCGTTCAAGTACGACTTGATTACGAGCGTCTACGGTCGTGTACGGCTAGTCAAGGAATCGGCTGCTTATCACACGTAGGCTAAATAGGTGCCTCAGTATGACCACTTCGAGCACTTGCGTTACGTGTGGTGATCCCAGTAACGATTAGCGTTTGGTAAGCTGCAGTTCCATAGTTCAGGGTGTGTCCGGCATGTGGGAATGGATGCTGACGCTAGTTAACTTAGACTTAGATCTTAGTTAGAGTTAGTTTAGTTTTCTCAACCCTTTCTCCTGGTAGCATAGAAGGGAAGCCGAAAATACCAAAAAAATCACATACCTCAGACTTGCTTAACCATACACCGTGACACAGACAAGCAAGCCTGTGAAGACAACGAACAATTAACCCCAAGTGTTTCTTGTGGCGTTAAGGCATTTAGTCTGCGGAGTTCGACCGGATCGCGCGTGGATGCTCGTTTCGTATGGTGGAGTGTAGGGGTACCTCGCCACTCATCAATAATATTATGAAACCACAAGTTTATAATCCACTTATATCACCAAAAATGGTGGACAAAAATAAAATAAAACATTTTATTCATCTTTTGATTATCCAAAATAATAGTCATAATATAGAGAAACTTAATACCACAATCACAAAAATCTAATGTTTGCTAATTTTCACACTATCAAGTCCACAACAAGAAAGATTACACATACATCATATGAATGAAAATCAAAACATGTCCAAAACTCAACCTATAAACAACAAAATGGCCCAACTAGCCTTGACACAACTAAATAACATAAAGAATCAAATCTCAGATACTTCCTCAAGTTTAATGGCTCTTCTCCCTCATCATCATCATGGATCTATGGATGGACATTTTGTCCATTATCTACCATTCCTTTTTCTATTGCTATTAGGGTAGAACTTACCTTCTCTATGAGGGACAAGAGATTGGACCTCCTATACCTAGATTCTCATTTCCTCTTAGAGTTCCCATACCTCAGTGGCCTATGGTTCCAACTTGAAGCATGGATCATTGGATTCCTTAATGAAAGGGTTAACCTTGGTGTAAATTTTTAGGGACCTCATGAAGTTGTCTTTCTTTAGGATGGTGAGATTAATCTTTATGCTAGTTTGGGGCTATGGCACCCCAAGATTTCTCAAAATTAATGAAATTAGAAAATAAAAGTACATTTTAAGTGCATCATCATTATAATGATATACAATGTACTTGATAAGCATGTAAAGTTGGCCTTGTCATCATATTTTAGCACCTTTATCACTCAAAATGTTGTGTAGAGAACATAGATAGTATGGGTGGATGGTAGGACATTCGTCATGATCATCCTTACCATCACTATGTTTAGGGTGTTGGTTAATGAAGTGAACTCCCTTGGCCTGAACATTGTTATTGTTAAATTAACCTATGATTTGATGGAAGAGTTCATATTTCTCTTTCATACTAGCCTTTGACTTACAAATGTCCTCTCTACTCACACGTAGGCCAAACCATTTTTGGAGATGAGATGCCATAATCTTCACCCAGGCCTTCTTTGCTGATGAAACCAAGTACCATTCCAAAGACTCTATCTTAGTAAGGCGGGTTTTCAAGTTCCTATAAAGTTGTAGGATCTCCTCCTGGTAATACCACCTAATTGAAGGTTTGATAAACACCTCACAATCCAACACCTTAATTTGTTTATGGATGGCTACATCCATATGATCAAACCACTCTATGTAATCTGCTTCATTGTGGTATGGAGCAATCTTCAACCTCATTCTTAGACACCTACACAAGAACGAGAAGATTGAGCATACGAAAATTATCGATGATTTCTTCAAAGAATCTCATAGTTATCTTGTCCTAACCATGTGGGAAAAATGTTTCACGGTAAGACAAGGATCATCCTCTCCAAAAATGACAAGGTTTGACCTAAATTTGATGCGGGTAAGGCTCACCTAATGTTGTAAAAATGCTAAGCTTCCATGGATGTGGTCCCTTTTACCAAGATGGAAGTTTAGCATATCAAAATTGGGGCGATAGCGACTAGAACTAAACCTTGATATGCGTTACAAATTTTGCGGGAAGTCTTTGGATAATGTTTAGATCGTAAGTAGTGGCTTTTGTCTATTAGGGTCATCACTTAATGTTAAGGTTATATTCTTTTTACTTTTTTATCATATTGATCTCCATCACAAAACCGAAGAATTTTAAAAATAAAAGGGTCAATTTATACTTTGATAGGCCGTAATTATCTATTGAATTTTTATATGCAATTAATCATATTGACTTTCATCATAGGATTGATGTAAAATGATATCATTGTATCGTTTTTATCGAACTTTACTGCACCCATGTTGTTCAGACACGAGAGTTTCAGGAAAATTTTTACAGCATCGAACTTCATTAATTGAGCTAACATAGATTAATATCATTGTATAACTAAATATCGAACAACATCATGGTCACATTATTTAGACGTGCAATTCCCAAGAAAATTTTTATAGTATTGAACTTAATTGATCAAGTTGATGCAAATCAATATCATTGTATAGTTTCCAGTTGAACTTTACCGATTAAATCGATATCATAGTTAATAACTAAAGGTAAATTCTTTTATTAAAATGATTGGAAATAAAAAACTAATATACTTCAATATTTGATGCCTTGAGACATTGAAGTATCAATTTTCATCAAAATTCTAGAATCCTAAAGGTTTCCTAATTTCCCTTATGTCTATAAACATCCATTTCGTGATGTCTCGTGATTATGCACACTTTCTTATTGTAGATCTTAGCATCTCACAATGTATATCAATATATTTTTTAAAAAAATTATTAAAAATATAAATTTATTAATCAATTTAATTAATATTCTTTTAATCCCCTCACCAATATACTTTATCATAAAACATTATTCATTTGGATTATGGAATGTTGGCTAAAAATTCACATACAACTCCGTTGGGAAGGTCCACCTAGGATTACTTGGACTATACTTCTCCTCACCAACTTTGCTTCATTTATTGGAAGAATGGCTTACAATATCAACATTTCTACCTTTCCTATTTTTTAAGGATCTAAGAT
Source organism: Gnetum montanum (assembly GCA_015680685.1). NCBI lineage: Eukaryota > Viridiplantae > Streptophyta > Gnetopsida > Gnetales > Gnetaceae > Gnetum > Gnetum montanum. The sequence continues at coordinate 267,199 of MNCI01034569.1, read as the reverse complement.
GCATTTCTTTTAACAAATTCATTCCCTAACTTCATCTTGGATTAGCTTCTATGCTACTTGTACCTTACTATCTCACCCTTTTATTGAAGTACTAACCTCTCCTCCCCCCTAATTAATCTAGGTTATGTCCCTAACCTAGGTTAATTAGATTAGGTATGGATTAAATCCTAATCGAGAGAGTAGACCAAGAGTAAGTATGTCATGGATTTTCTCTCCACTATTAATGACACAAAAGTAAGCTCTCAACTTTCAACGGTTAGTATTTGCAATGCTCTAGTCATCATAGGAATCTCAACCACTAACTCCTATGAAAGGCATGTTGGAAAATCATATGAAGGATCAAAGAGTTTCAATTACCTATGAAAATTATAGTTGGTAGTGTTAGATTTTGATAATAACGATGAAGTGATATAGTGGAAAGTTTGGAGGTTATGTATGAATTCTAATAGTAAAACTAAAAAATACTTGGTATATTAGGTAAAGAAAAGAAGAAATATTATTCCTTGCAGGTATGAAGTTTCACAAGCTAAGAGGTTACATAAACAAAGTAAGAAAATTTATTATAAATAAGGTTATCCATTAAGCTACTTACTCAAGTTAGTCAATTCTTTCCTTGAAAGTGTTATATCCTACCTATCTAAAGTAGTGGCATCCATATTTTATTTTGTTTTGATGATTGCCATGACATCCATAATCACTTTGCTCACTAAATAGGGTTTTTGTGAGATGCTTAATATAAATGTAACTGTTTAGCATCATTCCAATTATAAAGTTCTTGTGAGAGTATGGCTCTTCTCATTATAGAATTAGGCCTACTTCCACCATAATGTCCTTGTGGAAACCTTTTTTGTTCTTTTTAATTCAATGAGTTGCTCATATGGGCGCTAGTATTATTTTATTAAATGCCTTTACCACATTAGATGTAAGACCCAATATAGCACATCCTTTTCTCCACATTGACTATTCATGAAAGTAACCAATATAAACCTTAAACTTATAAATATTGACCTATACTTAGTTATTTTACCTCTTAAACTTATGAAACTTTAAACCTAAGGAACATTGACTCTAAGGAACAATAGAATATAATATGCCAATTGAGAGTGGTTTATTTGTATTTGATTAATATTTATTTTTATTATTCTAAGGCTCATCCTTAGATAAACTTTGGATTTCAACCTTGCTATTTCAAGCTAAGGGGAGTTGTCCTTCAACCTTACATTCCAGACATGATGGTACTAAATTCTTTATAGTCCCAACAATCAATAAGATTTTCTACTTCAATCTATATTTTTTTAGGTAAGAGTTGTAGAATTTTGATTATACTTTAATTATTTTTACATTATTAAATAACATAATTGGTTATCTAAATTAAAATTACTCTTTATGATTTTGGCCTCTAATTGATCATTCTCATCCTTTGGTTCTTCTATAGGATAGTTAGGATCATTTAATTTAACTAACTCATCCTCCCCAAGCTCTCCAATCTAATGTTAATGATAATGCATAAGTATTTGGCTATTTACTAGGAGTAAGTTACATAGCTCTTCAATGGATGTAGTTAGGACTCTACCATTGTCACAGGGTTATAATACTAGATATGAACCTTTCTATCAAGATGTTAACTTCCTTGAAAATTAATGTAATCTCATGTTATATAGAAAGACTATCTCTCTTTTTGAAAATTTCGTATTTAATATGTTCTTATTATGCATATACTTCATTTGTTTCTTAATTATTCCTTGTTTATCAAGTGCATGAATGCATAATTCATCAGGTTCATGTAGTTGGATCATCCTAAATTCTTGATTGAGTTCTTCATTAAAACTTAATTGATGTGCTAATCTTAGAGATTGGTACTTGATTTCAACAAGCAATAAGAATATTTACAATAAAATAACTAATAGGGTGAATAGCCTAAGTTTGGTTTATAAGTACTTCTTTAGGCCCAAAGTGCATCTTGATTTTTCTTGACTAGTCTTTGTTTTTAGCATAAATATTTTTAGTTCAAATTCTTAGGATGATTTTATTAGCATTTTCAACTTGACCATTTGTTTGAGGATGGTAGGAAATTGTTATCTCATACTTTATTCCACAAGACTTAAGAAAATTTTCTATTATCTTATTTACAAAATGAGTCACCTAATCATTAATGAGTGAACATGGAGTCTAAAATTGTATTAATATATGTTCTCTTAGAAAACCTACAACTACTTTACTTCGGTTGTTGGGGTAGGTTTAGCTTCTACCCATTTAGTAGTAGAGTCTATATATACTAGGATATACTAGCATTCGTTGAAAGGTGAAAATAGTCCCAACAAGTCTATATCCTACACATCAAAAGGTTTTTTTATTAGAATGGGATTAAGTGGCATCTCTTGTATTTTTGTCATTACCCCTAAATGTTGACACCTATCACATCCTTGGAAATATACATAAGCATATTTAAAGATAGCGGGCCAATAAAAGCCACTTTGTAATATTTTGATGGTTGTTCTACAGCTATCAAAGTATCCTCCTCCAAGGTCATCATGTTACATTTAGAGGATTTCTTGTGGTTCCTGTTCTGCAACACATCTTCTTGTCACTTCATCCTTACATATGCAATATAGGTATGCTTCAATCTAAATGTACCTTTAGAATCCTTTTAGAAAATACATCTTTTCTTCTTGACTTCATTAGGTTGGTGTTTTCATTGTGGTTAAATACTTTGCTATATCAATAAACCATAGCTCCATTTTTTACTAAAAAGAGTTGTTGATCAAGGAAGTTATTAGTAAATGTTCCTCTTATCCTATTTTGTTATAAAGTTTCAAGTCTAGAAGGGTTATCTACCACCATAATGTCTCTACCCTTTTTATCTAGGATGTCATAATCCTAGCATTCTCTATCTTTTTGTTCAATAGGAATTTTATGGCTAAATGATTAGTGTATACCCTGGTTTTATATTCTATTAAATAATCTCTAAACTTATCTAGAGCATATAAAATTGCTAAAAGATCTTTTTGTGTAGTTGTGTCATTCACTTGGGCATGATCCAAACTTTGGGAAACATCGTAAATTACCCTAAACTTATTTTCTACTGATTAATCCAAAAATGCTTCAACAACTATGTCACTAGCATCACACATTAAGTCAAAAGGGAAATCCTAATTAGGTGAATTAAGCACTAGAGTGGTATTCACTTTTTCCTTAAGCTCTGAAAAAGATTCTTAATAGTCATTAGTTCATATGAAAGGAACATATTTTTCCAAAATTTTATTGAGAGATTTGACAATTTTGGAGAAATCCTTAACAAATTTTCTATAGCATCCAGCATGACCTTAGAAGAACCTAAGTGTTCTTAAATTAGTGGGGGTTGGAAGTATAGAAATTACCTTAACTTTTTTCCCATCCATTCTAATCCCTTCCTTAGAGATTACATGTTACAAAACTACATTATTCATTACCATTAAATGAGTCTTTTTCCAACTTAATTTTGAACTATTCTCTATACAGTTGTCCAAGAAATATTCTAATTGATCTAATGTTTGTTCATAAGTATCTCCATATAATAAAAAATCACCTATAAATACTTCCATGCATTACTCCAACATATCAGAAAATATAAATATCATTGCTCTTTGGAAGGTAGCAGGTGCATTACAAAGACCAAAAGACATTCTTCTATAGGCAAAGGTACCATATGGGCATGTAAAAGTTGTTTCACGCTAATCTTTTGGAGCAATGGCCACTTGGTTGTAACCACTAAACCCTTCTAAAAAGCAATAATATTCATGCCCTTCCAACCTTTCTAAAATTTAGTCTATATAAGGTAAAGGAAAATGGTTCTTTTTGGTACTTTAATTAAGTTTCCTATAATCCATACAAACTCATCCTTTCCCTTCCTTTTTAGGCACCACAATGATGGGACTCACCCATTCACTATCAGCTATTAGGTAAATAATTTCCTCTTTTCAAAGTTTGAAAATCTCATCTTTAGTAATTTTTTTTATGGTTGGATTAATTCTCCTAGGAGGAATTATAATGGGTTTAACATTGTCATCTAAGTATATATCATGTTAACATATGTTAAGTGAAATTCCATGGTAGAAATCCTCATAACTCCATGCGAATGCCTTGGATTTTCTTGTCAATATCCTCATTAACTTATTCACTTAATCAATGGATAACTAAGATTTATTATTAATGGTTTATTCTCATTAAGGAAAAAAAATACTTAAGGGTATTAGGTTGTTTCCTAAGTTCGAGAGAGTTTCTAATTGGTGGTTCAATATTATCCCCAATAATTCTTGATCCCAAGTTCAAAATTTGATCCAATAAATTCTATTTTTCTATAGTGAAAGAATCTAAAGGTTCCTCCTTAAAATTATTAAGTGCTAAAGTTCCTCTATCATCAACCATGACATAAGTTGGTATTTAATGGAGCATTCTAGCTTCTTTAATATCTTAGTTTATTCTATCCTCCTTTTCTTTATCAAAAATGTTAAGAATAAGAGTGAGATTGACAAAGGTTAATTGAAATTTCCCTAATATACCATTGATTATAGCATTAGTTGTTGCTAACAAAGGTCTTCCTAGAATAATGGGAAAATAAATTGGATTTTTAACTTCCAATAAAAAAAATCTATTGGGTATTTTTCTTTTCCTACTTCCACTATTAAATTTTCAACTACTTCTATAAGTTTAATGGTTGAGCCATCGACTAAGGAAATTGACATATTTACTTTCTGAATGTTTGCCAAGTCGAATACCTCAATCACTACACATGACATAATGCTAATACTAGCACCTAAATCTAATAGAACATTTTTAATACATTTTCCATTCATTTTTATAGGATTGGTTGGGAATCGTGGGTCTTGGTATTTTGGAATCTCATAAATTTGTATAAGTTGAGATAAATTATCAATTAAGTATACTTGCATGGTAATGTTTTCCCTTTTTTTTTCTTTTTGTACATAACTTCCTTAAATATTTCACATATAGTGGAGTATCTTTTACACCCTTCTCAAGTGAAATATGCAAGTACAATTCCTTAAACATTTTTTCAATGCATACCTTAGCGAGAAAATATTTTTGTAATCTTTTAGGATAAGATGATCAATTTAATTTCCTACCTAGTAAGGATGATGGAGATGTTGAAGGTTGTGTTTTTAACTCTTCAGCCTCCTTATCTAATATATGTGTTTTGTGTGATCAATCTTCCTTTTGTACCTCTTCAACTTGGTCTCTAAAGCTAATCTTTTTATTAGGCTTGGGTCCTATAGTCTTCCCACTTTTTATAGTGATAGAATTTAATTATTCTTTGCCCTTTCTTTAATTTGTGGGGTTGGAATCAGGTTGGCAAGGTAAGTCACGTTTAGTTAGATCTTGAAATCATCTTTTGGTTTCATCTACAAATTACCTATTTTCTTGAATGAAAGCAGTTAGACTTTGGGTTAAGTGATCTAATTACTCATTAATTAGGTTTTCAAAGAGCATAAGAATTATTTGCTACTCTAATGATACACTCAAGCATACTTCTTTAGCTTCATGGTTCGAGATCATGAAAGAGAAGATGCTAATACAACTCAATTAGAGGAGCTTCTACCACCACCACCCACTTAGGAAAGAACGCTAGAGGCTTGCACAACCATTGCGCATCTATAGAAAATCCATGTAGTGGGGCAAGTTCCATCTGTGAGCAAGAGCAACAAGTAGAAACAAGTGCAGATCCATCTATGTACTAGCTAGTGATGAGTCACCTTAATGAGGTGTCCTGAACAATTAGGAAGATGGAGAGGGATGGTCCCATTTTCTCTACCCAACAAATGTAGATACATTCAAGGTAGGATCCCAATTCTTGAGAGGTGATGATGTGACTAGTAACATACCATCTATTCCTAGAAATCTTTGGGAATGCTACCACTTTCTCATTGTGGGTGGAGGAAGGTGAAGAGGCAACTATCTTGGTGATGCAACACCAAGGGCAGGATATAGCAGTAGAAGTGGTTGTTGACCATGTAGTAGAAGTAGTAAATGTACTTGTCATGTCTGTACTAGACATATCTACAATTCAAGACATGAATATGTATGTAGGCATGGTCAGTAGGAAATTGAACATAGCCTAGCATGCAAAGTTGCTAGAACAACTGGTAGCAACTGGGCAACTGAATTTGGACATCTTTGATTTTCTAGAGAGCATCACCACAACCCAGTCATAGCTACTAAATGTAAGGGGTAGATCTATTATTTTGGAGGGACAACTAGAAATGACCCAAGAGCAAAATCAACGCTTGGCCATGGAGGTTACCGAACCTTATGCCTAACTTGCAGATCAAGCAATCCTCAGCCTAGTAGTAACAAGGGATGAAGCTATCAAATAGCTTCAAAAAAAATTTCAAAAGGTTTAGAAGGAGGTTGTGATGATCATCTTTAAATAGTCCATAGCAGAAGCCAAAATGTACTCAATCCAAAAGGACTTGAACTAGATACACCAGGAAAATGAAACATTAACTGCATAGAATTATCACCTGTGAAATGTTGATGCTCAAAAAGATCAAATACAAGAATTCATTCATTAGCAGTAGGAGTAGCTTGCCATGGTAAACACTAAATTGAGGAAATTGGCCATGGAAAATTGTAATTTTTCAATGAAGAAGGTACACACCTTATGTCATAAGTCTACCATCAAGATTTTCGCTTAGAAGAATGAGGCCCTCAAATTTGATAAAGTAAAAAATCACTATAGAGACTAGGTTTTCTTGCAGAAGGAAGTGAATGAAAAACAAATCTAGATGGAAAACGTAAAAATGAATGAAGCTCTCCAGCAACTCCAACAAGGAAGAGAAATATGGTAGCCCATCCTTGATGGGATCGATGCCTACAACAAAGTGGAGATTCACTTAAAAGAGTTGCAAATTGAGGAGATGACAGAATACATGGAGTTGGCCAATCTCTAATAGGAAAACTTGACAATGCTAACTACCAAACAGCTATGGTCAGAATTGGAACAATAAGTGGCTAGCTTTTGTATGTTATATGAGGTAGAGTTCAAGCACCACAAAGATGCCAAGTAGAAGTTTGAGACTGCAAACCCTAAACTCGAAGTTCTTAGAGGAAAATTCAGAGATCAATGATCTATTGCTAAGAACCTAGCTAGATAGATGAATAACTACCAAGAGCTAAAGAACATAGTTAGGGCATTCAACATTGAATGCAAATAGTTCGTTACTTAGTTCATCAATGTAAAGGAATTGTTTCCAACAATTCTGTGTCCTTGGGATGTGCCCATTCTAACCCACATTGGGAAAGTTGCATGGACAGTTCATTATCCCAGGAGTAAGGAGGAGAAAATGAAAGCATTAATAGATGCTTTCCACCTTCTACTTGAAGTTGCAATAGTAGTAGGATAGCCACAGCCACCTCAATCGCCGCTTGTGTGTGATGTCAACGAAGGTCCCTCTAAGCCTTTAGAACCACCATCACCTAGGACCATTTGATCTTCTTTAATAACTTTACAACATTAAGGAATGTGCTATCCAATTTTTGAAAATTTGAGTCATGGTATTCAATTTTATGTCTTGAACACCATCATTTTTTATAATGTGTTGATTTGTACACTTGGGCACTCCATTTTTTGTCAAGTTAGTCAATTTGTTTTGTTTGAGGAAAATTCAATCAATAATCCCATATATTTTCAACTTTGTAAAAGAAATCAAGGACGAGTTTTCATTTAGTCATGGAGGTATGATGAGTCGTGTTCTATCAGTTGCATCAATGAAACCTTGTTAACATGGCCTCATCATCTAGGCCTTGTCAATGAGGCCTAGTTGATGCATCATATCATCCATCAATGTGGCCTTGTTAACGTAGTGCCTATAGTCTGCTATAAGTATGTGCTTGTAGATGCATTTATGGAAAGTAGAGATTGTAGTTGTAGTGGATCTCTTGTATTTTTTCCATTAGAAAGTTAGAATTTTTTCCCTAGTGCCTGTAGTTGGAGTCATTGAGTGTACAAATCTTTATTTGAGCTTTGTTGTACCTAAGCACGATAGTGTGTGTGGCAATAAAGATGAGCTTTCTAATAAACCTTGTAGCACTTTGGATAGATTAGCTATTTCATTTATGAATTTACTATTTTCAATTATTTATTAAATTCTTTCAATTAGTTATTAAATATTTTCCAGTTATTACATTAATGAGGTAATTAAGCGAGATAGATTACACACATAAGTACAATTGCTTTGAGTGTAACATGTATTTGCTTGGTAATCCTAGCAACATTATTACTTGGTACACCCATTAGTGTAGTGCTTGGTCACCCAGTAGTGGATATGTGGATTTAAGACGTGTACAAAAAGTGAGATTAGATCCTTATGTTAGGATTAGTTAAATGCTAGTTAATTAGTTAATTTAGATTAGCTAATCAAATTCCTTTTATCTACATTTGAGCACCAACTTATAAAACACAAAATGATAAAAATTGGATGCCTCAGTTACACTTAATCATACCAACAAACATCACAAGTGTAATTGGGAATACAATGATTAACCTTAAGGGAAAATTCACTTCCTAAAGGACCAGTGCACCAGAAATGATAAAGTCTATAGAATTTAACCAAGTCACATGTGAACACTTCATGATTCGTATGGTTGGACATAGGGGTACCTCAAGGCTTATCAAATAGACTTAATTTCCTACACATAGATAGATTAGATTAGATTTTAATATCTTAATCATGACCACTATAACATCAATGATCATATGCTCAATTGCACCTAACCATATAAACTAAGGCCAATGCAAGTATAATTAGGAGCACAATGACCTATGATCACATTTAACGATCTAGGCACTTTGCTTGTCTAGTCCATGGATACAATCATGTTATGTGTAATGCTCATGATTTATATGGTTGAACATAAGGACTACTCTACTACTTATCCTTGGCATTGCTATGGAAACTAGTGATAGTTAGATTAGCTTATATCATTCATAATCACTATTAGGAGCTAATAATTTATCATTTATGAAATAATATTATTTTATTTAAATACACATAGTAATTCAAATTTTCTTCCTATTGCAATGCTAGTTCCTCATCTATTGACAATTTTGGTAGCAAACATGGTAAAATAACTATAACCAAGGATAATGTGTACTATTAAGTTAAAATAGTCTACCAACATTTGAATCCTTATTATTTGACCTTCACTTTCATCCTTCACTAGGATGAACAAATGTAATGAAGGAACCTAGAAGGCAACATTATGTTTCCATCTAATCATTTAGTTCAATCTATGCTCATGGAAGCATTGATGAACATTAGAACAGAAGTGGTTGTTGTTGATTACTTGCTAATCATTCAGCTCCATTAATGCTCAATGAGATGAGTATAATGAATCCTTAATTCTTAATAGGAGTATGATTAATATCAAGGAGGTTGTTTACATTCCAATAAATCATATTAGGGATAGTTGTATCAAATAGCTTAACATGAACAACATCCCTGAATTTCAGAGAGTCTATAATGTTGATCCACAATCTCACTTGTAGGCCTTCCATGATATATGATAGGTCCCTAAAATTTGTAGGAGAAAATATTAAAAGTAATTAAAATTTATAGTTTTTATTATTTGCTAGTAATGATTGGCATCAATCAATCGATGTTAATTGACATGACTAATTTTCTCCTTGAGCTTTCTCTATTACAAGTAATTATGTAGGTGATAACAATTGATAAGTGAATAAACTTGTCTATCATTGAGAATCATGGAGGCAAGGTTATGTAATATGATTTTTAGAATCAAGAAAATTTAAATATCAATTCCCATTGATTAGCCAACATCAAGTAATATGTAAGAGATAACACAAATGTATTAATTTCTACTAATTCAACAAAATAAATTAATATAGTTAAACTAAATCATTAGAATTCACCCAATCAATGTTAAGCGAAATGAAAGTTATAGCACTAATATAGAGTATTAATCTTAATTAATCCATTGATTTCTAGCAATTTATTAATATTCTGTATCACTAGAAATCACTCAAGAAAGAAGTCCAAGTAGGGAAAAAGATAAAAAATATTAATCTAGGTTACCAAGATTGATATCTAGCGATATCACTATTTAATTTTATTGCAATCGTATTTTTCCCTTTTTTCCATTCCAATTTTATCCCTTATTAAATATAAAATCTTCCTTAAGCTCTGAGGCATAGGAAAAGATTCATATCCCTGGAGATCCCAAGTCTCATTAAAGCAATTCAAATTTTTCTTGAAAGTTTAGAGAGTTAGTTGAACTTTGGGGTGACTCATCAACTATTAGAGTTTATACCAAGTTGTTGGTATTATTGCTTTGCAAAAGAAATAAGATGATATCACAACTTGGGTGATACATCCTTTGTGCTATTTTTTGGTGTTTTATGTACTTCAATTAGTCTTAGCCATTTAATTCGATTTTAAGTTTATGTTAGAAGCTAAGATGATAATTCATGTTTTGGATTATGAGTGACAAACATAAGTCTAGAATTAATTAGGATTAAGTCTTAATCATTTCTTTTATCTTGATGTCCTTTTTACTTTCGACCATTCCTTCAAGGATATGACTTATAGGTTAGTCATAGACGAGGTGACATTACTACAACAAAGGTAATCTAGCACTGAATTTTGGCTAGCTTGTCAAATTAGTGCCATTGTCAAGAAGGCCAGTAAAGTTAATCTACATTAACGATTTGATATGTTTTTATTGTTTTGTAGATAAAAATTCACCAACAAATAGGTATTTTTTATTTTTCCTTTTGTTATTTTTTATTTCAATAATGATATCTTTTAATTGTAAAAATAAAATAAAGAAAGAAAAATTAGAGAGAAAAACTAAGATTATTTGTAAATTTTTGGGTATAGTTGTCCATCAATGTGCTAAAGAGGGATGCACATATTTGGAAAACTTAATGAGACCTATAAAAAATTTTAACCCTACTAGAACCCAACCACCTAGAAACACTAAAAGCTATTATAGACATGTAAAAACACCTAATTTAGAGAATATTTTAGAATAATGTAAAGAATAAAATGTTAACGTTCAATTAGAAAATGTGAATTAGAAACTGTTAACATTAAATTAGAACAAGTGAAAACTTCATCTAAGATACCTATAAGCCCTAGAAACTTGATGAGCAGTGAGGTACCCCTATGCTCAACCATATGAATTGCAAGCATTCATGTGTAATCCAGTCAAATTCCATGGATGGGACTAGTTGTAGCATCTAGATCATTATCCTTGATCGTGTTTGGTTGTCTTCCCACTTGGACTAGTGGTAGCTTTGTTACATATGGTTTAGTCCAAAGTGGGGCATATGATGTTTCCTAATTCTATGCTACCCTTGGTTACAAAATGAGATAAATTGATTAACTAATGGATAATGAAAAATAAGTCTAAATTAGTCTATGGCAATGGTATCCTCTCTTAACCATTTGTACATGTCTTGGAATTCATGGAGCTACTTCTAGGTTTACCAAGTGTATGTCACTAGTTGTGCCAAATGATACACCTCTGGGCAACCAAGTATCTACACTTAAATGCTCATGATTAAGGCATATGCATTCTGCTTAACAACAAGAATAGTAAATAACAATAAATGGAAATGTTTAACTAAAGAAAGCATTAAATAATTAGAATAATAATATTAAGCTAAGTAGATGCTGCAATGATGGAAGTAATCTCAATCTTTATTGTTATTCATGTAACATGTCCAAGTACATCACACTCGAACAAAGGTGTCATATGATTACAAACATCACACTGTAGGCATTCACTAGGAATAAGAGATTGGAAAGAAGAAACTAAAAATTGAAACTATCTATTACTACTTTCTAAGCTCTCTCATTTGGAAGCCCATGTGTAGTATTTATAGGCAAGGTCCAGATGAGATGATGTGATGTTAGGTATTCGACATGGCTTATTAGCTCGGACATTGGGTATGCAACATTAGGACTCTAACATTGAGGCCTATTAAATCACAACCCATCATACCCCTATGATTGAATAAAAACTTTTCCTTGAGTTAAACAAAAATGAGGAACAAGTTTTTTACAAAATATTGGATAGGTATGGGATTATTGACTGACTCAAACAATGGACAAAATAACTCACACTTCACATGTTGTAGAGGTGTAGTACAAAAATGGGACACATTATTACAAAACAAGATAAAACAAAATAAGACTAGGAGGCTCATGTAGTACTTGGAAGAGGTGGCTCTTTCATTGGTCAGTTCCCTTTATCATTAGGCTGCTAAAATTTGTAATGGTTGAGTAAGGCCTACAAATTTTCCTCCTCCATCCCTAGTTCATGCACCATTTAGGCTATTGTGCCAATGTGTGTTGGCACTAGTACATCCTAAGGACATGGTAGTTGCAAAAACATTTGATTTTCCTTGATGTACCATGATGCGAACTACTATTGTTCCTGCTCGAAAGCCCTAGCTTTATCCCTTAGCTCATGATAATCTATCAATCTTTAAGCTAGGTTCAAGGCTACATCTTTCTGTCCTTGGTAGCTAGCTTTGACCATCTCAAATTTTGAGTTTTCTACTTGTAACTTTTGCAAAGAATCCTTTTGATTCACAAACTCTTTCTCATACAGCACATAGGTGGTCATCACTTACTTCTCTAACTCACTTTGGGGATGACCTGCTATTAACATGGTAAGGTTGGCATATCTAAGGTCCTTATTTTTAACTCTTACTTGTTAGGCCATGGCATAACTATCCAAAATGGCCTGCCATTCAAAATTTTTGGCTACCAAGGAGCTAATGTGAGCTTTGTCCTTGTTGATTTCCTTCTCATTAATTTTCTTATACATGCCAACCTAGTCATGAAAGTGTTCTTTTAACTTCTCATGTTTCTTAGCCTCATTTTACAACACGTTGATCTCGATTGCTATCTTTTGACAAATAGTGTGTACCTTCCCCATAGGCCAATCTATTTTCTTAGGCCAATCTACTCATATCCTAGTTGACCCTCACTAGTTGTTCTCTTAACTGGTGGATGCTCTCTTCGAAAACATCCTTTTGATCTCCATTATGGTCAATTGGGCATTCTCTACAATGAGTAGCTTGTTCTCTTTTGGGAAATGATTAGTGCCTTGTTATGCACATGGGTTCATGCATTTGCAGCAAAGGCATTCCAAACTGCCATATCCTTTTCTTACTTTGTAGCTACTCTCTCTTTCATTTGCTTAGCAAGATCTTCTATTTGAAATTGTTCTAGTTCATCATGTGTGACACATCAGGCAGGATCCCATTGTTCAACTCATAGGGCAACTAGCTCTTCTTTCAACCTTAACCATAACCAACTTTCCTTTGGTAGTAATGAGGTTTGATTGAGTTGCAGTGACATCACTGGGGATGTCAAACAAAGTGGTCATCACTTGAACTCTTTGCAGCAAATGATCAAGCACATCCGCATGCACTATAGGAGTCATTGAGGTCCTGGCCAACATTTGTGCATCCCTAGTTCCTACCAGATTAGTCAATGGCATAATAGGAACATTGAATGACTCTTTGATGTGATTAGTGATCACCTCTACTATGTCCATTACATCCTCATGTTGTAGCACCACAACTGTGATGCCTTCACCAATTTCCAAGCTAACTTGAAAGGATGTAGCATTTCTAGAGATTTGGCATGATCATTGGGATCTCCCTTCTTCTAACTGAATTGAGATCTCTCCCCTTGTTGGATTAGCTAATATGGTGGACCATATGGAATCATTTATAACCTAAAAGAGATTGGCCTTATCCCTACTTTCCGAGTTGATGGTTTCAGTGATTCTCTATAGGTGGCTCATCGATAGTCTATAATCTTGTGATGGTGGTGACAAAGCTTGTGCTTGTGGGTGTTCCTCAAGCTCTTATTGTATTTTAGTTCTTGGTTCTACCTACTTTTTAGCTTCTTGCTCCTCACTAGAATCTTTTCTTGGTGCTATGGTTTTAAGGAGCTCTGCAAAGGAGGCATGTTGATCCTTCTAAAGGACATGATTGGTATATCCTAAGATTCCCGCCTACTTGCATAACTTTTTAATCAAATAGGGGATGGAAGTGTTGGTCTCCCTAACTTCATTTCTTCGAACCGTTGTTGAATCTCTATGAAATAGTACTGGGGAAGGTTAACTAAAATTTTTTCCATTAAAATGGCACTTTCCCTAGCATAAGTGGAATGGCATAAGTGGAAATGTGATTGAGACCTTTGGTGGGAAATAGGTGGTATGTCCCAATCTTGAAGTAGGTTCTCTCTTCCAAAGTCATCTCATTGTATGACTTATCTTCCTTGTCATATGCCTGCCTCAGCCATAGTCTCTTCATTTTGAGGTTGGATCTAGTGGATAGGTGAGCAACCTTGGCTCCTTTATTGGGCAAGTTGAGAGTTGTAGCTATATCTTTAACTGCATAAGAGACATTCACCCTGTAGAGATTCATAGTGGTACCTTTGTCCGTATTGTGCTAGAAGTGATAGACTTCCCCCAGGTACCATTCACCACTATCTAATAGGATTGGCCACAATGGGGATGCTTTGAGTTACGTTTACACTGCTTCTAGGGAAAATTCCATGAACGGGCTAAAGTTCATTTCCACAATGACTAAGGCTAATATGGACTTTTCAAATATGGTAGCAAGGTAGTTAGGGTGAAACATGAGACGTTGTCCCTATTTAGGAACTAGTACTTCTATCACCTTCCCTTGGGCAGATTGCCCAGTTGCAGGGGCCTCTTGATGGATATTGAAAGATTGGGCCTCTTGTTCAACATGTTCCTCATGTTCTTCTTGTTGGCCTTGGCCACCATGTGGATGCTTAGTGCCTCTCTTGCAAGGGTTCATTCTGAACACCTCTTTTTGGGGCCATCTGCACTCAAGCAAAAACCAAGTGTTACTAAGGTTATGTTTATTATCATTAATTCATTCATACCTTATAACCTTAGTTCATTAAGCTAATTATGCATATGATTGTAAGGTTAGGAAAATTTTCATGAAAAATCCCCCAAAAAGTATCTATCCCTTTCTACAACCCATCGCAACTAGTTCCTTTTTCATTATATGTGGCTTAAAATAATGGTTATAGGCCTAAGGGTTAGAAAAAATTGAAGTCTCGAATTATTGTTAATGATTTTTCATTATAAGTATTAAGGGGTTTAACATGCTTACCTTTAGAATACCTTCTAGGTGATAGCAAATTTTAACAAATTAGCACAAGGTTTGCATCCATGCACACACACCCCCCCCCCCCCCCCCCCCCCCCCCCGGTCACTAAGTTGAACAGTCTGGGTTCAGATAGATTCAAATAGTACAAAAGTCAAAGCATTAGAGAGCTAGATATTACAAGTGGAAGATGGAGGTGCAGAGCTCTAAGTCATGAGAAAAAATTGCAACAACTCCCTAGTAGTAAATGAGAGATATTAACTTCATGTTGTGCATGTAACGACGCAAAACATTGGCAGCTGGAAAATACCAAACAAAATCCCACGTACACAGTTTTAACCATGGATCCGTGTGAGGGCTATGCTGGAAAAATGAATCCGTGGCACCCTGAACGGTCTTGTCAATCAGACAGGGACTTACTAGTCAGTAAACCGATGGAGATAATGAATATCTTGTGGAACGATCTGATTCGAGGAATCGCAGAATGAGTGGAAAAATGACATAGATGAATTGTAATGATGATAATGCTAAACATGATAAGAGGAGGCTAATACAAGAGAAACGCTTAGTCTCAAGATCTACACTTTGACTTGAAAGATGTATATTTTGTATATCACGTTACACTGGGGAGACCCCGATTACTTAATGTAAAGTAAGCACAAAACAACAAGAAAACTGTCCAAATGGAAGTCCGATCTACCTCGTGGGCCAAAGCTGGGATGCAAGGAAGGTCAAGCTCTGACTTCTATCGATCAATTGTTTCTGACCAATAGAGCCTACGAACCGTGCAAGATGATCCCACGATCTTGGATCTGCTTCTTTCGCCTTAGGTAGTTTCTGTCTAGGACCGCTAATGGTCGTTGATGGAGAAAGCTGTGTCTTCCCCAAGAACGATTACCCTTGTTGCCAATGCTCAAAGCGAACTATGCTCTCTTTTTGCCAGAAGGTGATGCTGTCGACAATTGCCAAAGTGCTGCCCTCTCTGTCTCTGTTCAAAGTGATAAGTGCTCCTGTGCTCAGAAAAATGTCCCTTGCCTCCTTAATTTTTTGACCCCCTCGTATCTTTGTCAATTGGGGTATTTATAGGCTGTGACATCTTGTGGAAAAGGCGCAACCCTGATGACGTGTGTCCTGAATGTTTCAGGTACTGTTGGCTTGACCTTTTTGTGTCAAACTTTGTGACTACGCACAATACACTTATTTGCGTATTGTGCATGTAAAGAACAGATGCGCATCGGGCATGTTTCAACTGTCTTTGGGTTATATTACGCTCATTCACGCTGCGTTGCATGCATGAGCATAATATAACATGGAAACAATGGATTCAAGCTGTTTTACGCTCGCTTACGCAGCCATGCGTAATGAAGCGTAAACGATGTCTAGCTTGGCGATGTAATACGCTGTGATACGCTACGTTGCGTGATGAGCAATCCGCACGCCAAGAGAAAAGGGTTGATTTGTTGCACTTTCTTAGACTTTGCCTTTGACTGTTTTGGAGCTCATTACGCTGTCATGCGTAACAGAGCGTAAACCTGGCCTTGACCAAAAGACTTAGCAAAATATACGAGAAGTCGCATATTACGCTGCTCGAGCCTCTCCCCATGCCGAAGTAACTAGCCTTCTGATGCCGGACTATGTTTAAATAGAATCACGCTAAGCGTCATTACGCTACGTCACGTGATATAGCGTAAACAGAGAAAACATAGTAAGATTAGGAATCTACACAAGAAGTCGAAGACTTGATGCTATGCGCCTCTTGCTGTTGCTCTGTCTTATTCTCCCTTCTAGAATTCTGACATGCGCCCTTGCCTGAATTGCGGATCTTTACGTGAGGCCGACTCGCAATTTTCACGGTGTTTCAATGGCCCCTCTTTGTTGATGGTTAGAGGGCTTGCCTGAAAGACGTCGACAAAGAATACGAAACACCGGATTGGTAGAAGCAAGAATAGCGTCCATCCATGGCTACTCAAGGGTTGCCCTGTCAACATGGAAGAGCAAAGTTGGAGGGAATGGGAGATAGAATGACATAGTCGGAAACAGGTTCAGGGAAGATGTAAAATAAGTCAGGATGGTAGGAGTATAGAATACGCTTACTGAACGCATAGAAACGTACGCACACTTATTTCAACAGGAATTCTTTCAGACGAGCATAGCGCATCAGCCTGAGATTTCTCTGTCACCGATTATAGCAGGAATGCTTGCAAAAGGAGCATGGCATGTCACTTCTGTGATATCTCTGCTACAGCGCTTGACCGTGTTATGGGCTTGATTGCACTGTGAGTCTGAAAGATGAGTGATTGCGTATGTAGCTTTTGGATACAGGAAGCAGGTGGTAGGGATGAAATGAAATAAGAGCTAAGGGTAGGATTATGAGGTATAGGCATGTAGTTCTAAGTGGATGAGCAAACCTGAGCAGCCATCTCAAAATGTTGTTGTTCTTCATTGCTCAGATGGATGTACTTTTGAATGACATCCTCGAAGCAAGTAACCTGCAGCCACAGAAGAAAACAGAGGACACCATTGCTCATGCGAATAAGAGGTGAGGTTGTTAGAACGAGCGCCATTTGATGCGAGATAGAGCGATCGGGCCATGAAGAAGGAGTTGTAGCATGAGGTCGGAGCCGCCAATCCTGACGATTGGCCTAGCATATCTTCACCAAAAAATATCAGACACAGTGCACCTAACTGGTTAGGCAAAGAACCAGCTAGATGAATTTGTGAAGCCAGCATCTGATAGCGATGATCAGCATAGGTCCCCGAGGTCATTGTCGACGAGGATTTTGTCGGGGCTCCAACTGGCAAGACTAAACTCTCAGAGGTACCATCGCTGTAGTGGGTGCAGTGACGGCATCTCCGAGGGATCAGTAAGATGCCTCTCAACTCATCCGAGGAATCAGTAGGATGCTGGTGGGGTGGCGACACTGGGACTGTCCCAGTATCCCACCTCGTTTGTCGTGCAGCGGTACAGAGATGATCACGCTCGCTTGATTTACATGGCAGCAGTCTGTAAGTCCCAGTTTTAAGTCTTGGTAAACTGTCATTGCTGGTTTTAAGTCTTAGCAGACCATGGTCCCAGTTTAAAGTCCGGGCGGACCAAGAAATGCTAGTTTTACGTCGTAGCGGACGGTGGTGTGTCTGATTTATGGTCTCAGCAGACCATGCTGTGGATGTCAGTTTCATGTCATGACCGAGGGACAGATCTATGCTAGTTTTATGTCTCAGCAGACAGCTACTTACCTGTGCCAGTTTAGCGTCATGGCGGACGCGTGCAAAAGATGCCAGTTTTTCGTCTTGGCGGACCTGTACAACATTGCCAGTTTTACGTCGTAGCGGACGGTTACAACTTGCCAGTTTAGCATTGTAGCGGACGATGGTTGCCATACCTGATTGTTCACACTGGAGATGCTACTAAACGTAATACCGCTTCAGATATACATGATTTACAGGGTTCGGTAATTCATTTCCATTGATGTCTGCTAATTTGAATGCTCCGTTGTTGTACGTGTCAACCACCAAGAAAGGGCTCTCCCAGTTTGTAGAGAACTTGCCTACTGGTTCGGGCACGACTTTGAGAACTAGATCTCCTTTCTTGATCGGGCGTTGCTGAAGGTTATGACGATGCTTCTTTCTCTTTTTGTCTTGATACCTTTCAATTGTGTCAAGAGCCTACATCCGCTTCTCTTCTACTGAATCCAGATCCACGATTCGAGACTCGGTGTGTTGAGCCTCATTTATAACCATGGAGAGGACCATTTTCAGAGAAGGAATTTGCAACTCGAGAGGCAGTACTACTTCAGACCCGTAAACCAGGCTATAGGGCGTACTACCCGTAGCTGTCCTACACGTAGTACGATACGCCCATAGCACATAGAGGATTTGTTCATGCCACCGCCTTTTGTTGCCGTCGAGCATTTTCTTGAGCAGTTTGATGATCACTTTGTTCGTTGCTTCAGCTTGACCATTCGCTTATGGGTAATAGGGGGAGGAAAAAAATTGTCTAATGCCCAGGTTATCACAGAAAGATTTGGTTTCCGTGCTACTAAACTGTGGCCCATTGTCGGTCACAATAGTCATCGGGAGACCAAATCTGGTTACTATATTGTCCAGGATAAAATGGCAAATCTGCTGAGATGTGATCTTTCGCAGGGGAACAGCTTCTACCCACTTCGTGAAATAATCAGTGGTGGTAATGATGAAGCTATGACTTGCGGAAGATTTCGGCGTGATGGGGCCTATAATGTCTAGTCCCCATCGTTGAAATGGCCATGTTATCTGCGTTGTGTGTAATTCTGTAGGTGACATGTGTATGAGATTTGCATGATGCTGACACGTGTCACAAGTTTTAACCTTTGTCAAGCAATCCTTTTCCATGCGCGGCAAGTAGTATCCTAAGCGACGGATTTTTAGGGCCATAGCCCATGGTGCTACGTGGCCGCCGCACAGTCCCTCGTGAACTTCGCTGACTATATGCTGTGCTTAGTTTTTATCAACGCAAGTAAGCAGCACACCATCAAAGGAACGTCTATAAAGAGTGTTGTCTCCGATGATGACGTCTTACCTAGCCTGCTTGCGGATCGCATCTTTCTGTGTGTGTGTCAATTCAGACAGTAGCTTGCCCTGTAAAAGGTAAGTTTTAATGTTGTCATACCATTCAGATGTGCTTTCCTCGAGAAGAGAAGAGATTTGCGCCATCTAAATGATAGGATCTGCACAGTCTGTTATCAATGCAGGGTAGGTGTCAAAAAGATGTGAAGGCACGTTCAAAGCCAGTGTAGCCAGTGCGTCGCCCAGTGTGTTATCCGTGCGTGGCACGTGCTGGGCATCGATGGTCGCAAATCATCTCAGAAGATCTTTAGCCTTATCGCAGTAGGGCTGCAAATGTACAGCCTTGCAGGCGTAGACTCCTGTGATCTGATTTATGACAAGCATCGAATCACCCCTAATCACCAGGTGTCGAACATCAAGTTCACTGGCAGTTAGTAATCCCCTGAGGAGCCCCTCGTACTCTGCCACATTGTTCATACAGGGGAAGGTCAAGCGATAAGCGTGGAGACGCACATCCTCAGGCAATAGCGTAATAACAGTGGCAGCACTGCCACCTCTAGTGGTTGAAGCTCCATCGAAATACAACGTTGCTTCGGGGCCTATCAAAATAGGGCTTAAACTGTGTACATGTTCGTCAGGGAACTCTAGTTCTATAGTCGCTTGATTATTAATTGGTGACGTTATTAACTGGTTAGCTATTGCCTAGCCTTTCATAGATGATTGGCCAATATAGTGCAGATCGAATTCTGCCATGATAGCCTTCCAGCGAGCTATTTTACTACTCTCGTATAGGTTGTGCGTAATGGCCCTAAGAATGTTATTTTTATAGATGATGTTGACCTTGCTACGGAAAAGATAATTCCTACACTTTTTAAGCGTAAAAACTAATGCTAGGCAATTACGCTCTACGTCGTTGTACCTCGTTTCGTACGCACATAGAGCATGACTCAAGTAGTAGATGGGCACTTCCGACCCATCATCTCTCCTTTGACAAAGTAATGCGACTAACGCTACGGCCAAAGTTGCTAGGTAAATGTAAAATGGTAAGTCCCTTTGTGGTGGGAAAACCGTCGGTAAATGTTGCAGTTCTTGTTTTAAGCTGTCAAACGCACGTTGGCAATCGTCGGTCCATTCGAAATTAACTCTCTTTTTCAGCAAGTGTTGCATAGGGTGTAGCTTGTCGATTAACCTCGAGATGAACCGGCGTATAAATTGTAAGCGTCCCTTTAACCCGCGTAATTGCTTGAGGTCTGTAGGAGGTGTTAATTCAACAATGGCTTTGACCTTATCAGGGTCAACTCGTATGCCGATTTCTGACACCACAAACCCCAGCATGCGTCCGGTTTTGACTCCGAACACGCACTTCTTTGGGTTAAGCCGGAGCTCGTATTTGGAGCATCTTTTAAGGACTAACTCTAGGTCTCCTGAATGATCCTCAGACTTTAAAAACTTAATAGCTATATCATCTACGTAATCATTCAGCCTTCCTAGGAAGTAATCGCTGAAGATGTATGTCATGGCTCGTTTATACGTTGCTCCGGCGTTCTTTAGACCAAAAGGCATCATAGTGTAGCAAAAGGTGCCCTAGGGCGTCATGAATGTTGTGGTCAATTGATGTTCTAGGTTGATTTGAATCTGATTATAGCCTAAAAAACCATCCATAAAGGATAGAAGCGCATGCCCAGCTATCGTATCGACTAGCTAGTCGATACTCGGTAGTGGGAAGTTATCCTTGATTGTGGCCTTATTCAAATCCTGGAAGTCCATGCAGATGCGTATGCTTTCGGTCTTCTTTGGGATGACTACAATGTTAGATACCCAGTCCAAGTAATCGACCGAACAGATGAAACCAGCCTGATACAATTTGGTGATTTCATCATGCACGGCTAGCACGATCTCTGGCTTGATTTTGCATGCCTTTTGCCTAACTGCTTTAATCTGCGGATCTCAGATGATGTTATGTTGGATTAACCTGGGATCTAGTCTAGGCATATCCTCGTATGACCATGCAAAGATAGTAATGTTGTCTTGCAAGACCTGTTTTATAGCATCGTGCATTTTTTGGTCTAGTAAAAAGCTGACTTTAAGCGTTTTGGCTTCACCCTTATGCATAACAATAGGAACCTCACTGAGGGGGTCTTCGGTTATGTCTCCAGCCTCCAGGTCTAGCGTACGCATCGACTGTTCTGGCCATTCTGGGTACGTCTCCGACGCGGCTATGGTTACGTCTTCTAAAGGGGGATTAACGTCTACTAGCATGGAGTCGAATTGCCTAACTACCTTCCCGTATGGGCTCGTCAAAGTTAGAGGTGCTGAAAATGTTGCGTCCATTTGCCGTCTACCCTGCAAAACAGCCAAGTGCGTAAATGATTAGGAGAAAGGTGACGTGATGTTGTCGAACATGGAAGGCTAACTGAATTTTGAATATTGTAAACAAGCTGTAATTAGTGCAACCCGATTACGAGGCGATAAGATATGGTAGTTTAACATCATTTTTGACAGTGGCGCATGCGATATCAGCCGCATTAATATCTTGATTTTCAGGTTCCATTTTAGGAAATTCCTGGTGAAATCGGATATCAAGTCGGTGATCCTCGCATATAACTAAGTAGTTTTTGATGAGGATAGGTTGTTGGCTGTTGTGAATTCGAATTCGTAACTATTGCTGAGCGAGAGAAGGAAGAGCAGAGGATTAGAGCGTGTGATTTTGCGAAGATTTGCAAGTGTTAAATAGTGAAAAAGTTCTGAAGCTATTACAATGGCACCAAAAATCAAAAGGAAGAATGCAAAACTGGCCAAAATCGATGAGGTGCAAGAAAATCTGGAGCACGTTTCGCAGGTGATGGTCGATGTTCGTGACCCTATGCCTTTGAACCAGTAGGTCATTCCTTACATGCTTATGTTTGTTTTAATGTCTACTTTTCGTGGTATCTTTTGCATGAATGTGGATTTCAAATCATGGACCTCGGGTTAATGCGAGGGTTTGATGGGGTTGCGTCTACCACCATTGTTAGGGACGAACCTTGCGTTATTGCAAGGGTTTGGGGGATTTCAGCCTGGATAGCTAGGTATAGGTTATAAGTTTTCTGTATTAATCATGCAAATGTAAATGTAGGCATTAATGTATGTATTGGATTTTCTATACAGCATTATGCTAAATCCTATTCTGATTGTCTTGGATATTGTCGGGGTTTTGTGTTGTATAAACCCCATCGTCCCCAATGTCCCTCCCCCGCAAATGCGGTTGCAAGGGAAGGCCATATGGTTTCGACGGGGTGTGCTGGAGTTTCTGTAGTTCCTACTGCACAACTACAACGTCATTGTGTGGTCTGATTTGTCCGACGATATCGCTGGTGCCATTTTAGAGCATCTGCTGGCGGGTTCTGCGCAAGGGATTCTGGCCTTCTTGACAGACGGGGCCATCGATACAAGTCGTCTCGAGGACCGAGAACTTAGCACCCGAGGCTTAAGGTGCTTAAACTGGATCTGGTAAATGGCTCAGTTTAGTTATTATCATGTATATAACATACTGTTCGTGGCTCGCCATGTCTTGCCCTATTTCCAGAACCCATAAGGCACGGTGTATTACACAGGCAGGTAAGCGAATTTTATTAACTGTATATTTTTTTTGTTATACGTCTGTCATCGATGTGAAGTATAAGATAAGCCTATGTGCAAAATGTAAGATAAGCCTATGTTGTATGGTACAGGTTTTTTATTCATGAAAACAGGTTAGTTGGAAATGGAGATGCGTTATCATGGGCCGAAACGACAATAATGGCATTTACCTCAACTAGCAACATGCACGCTGGTGTTATACGGCAGATTGGCTTTGACATGCGTGAGTACCCCACCCGCTATGCTGGGGCTTTTGAGAACTGCCAGAAACTCGGGTGGCTGCACGATGACTGGACCTTAGATCTGCCCCTTACTGTTGAGGACGTGTAGAGGAACCTTCTGCCATTTCCCTTGCCATTTGGACCTGGTAAGGCTGTTGTATAGTCGATTATTGCGTAGTATAGTTGTAAATTGTGAGTGTTGCGTAGTAGGGTTTTTTTTTGACTTGTGTTTTACGCTATTCAGTCAGGGAATCCTAGGAGATTACCCTTACGATTTCCGGCCGCGAGGCGAGCACCGTCCTTTTCCGCTACGGTGACATCAAGGACGCACAGCGCTGACTCAGCCACTCGGCAGCCCCAGTCACGGTGACCACCAAGATCCGAGTAGTAGGGCTAATGCATCTATTTTTAGCTACAACTCCTGATGTCCCCGCCAGTGAAATGCTAACCCTGGTCAACTCCTTCAACGAAAAGGCAGAGCGTTTTTGCACATGCGTACATAACGTACGCGTAAGCTTTAACATTGACACTCAGCTCTTCGTAGACCTATTTGGCGTCCCCTCGGACGGCCTTCCTATAACTGGGAAGGCAAAGAGGAGCCTCGACTTCCAGGAGTGGCTGGAGGAGTGGGTAAGGGTCCCGAAGGAGCCGAAAGGGTTTTCTTGCGAAAGATTCCAGATGGGCGTTGCCAAGACACTTTATCCCCTTTTCCGGGCCTGGACCTTCCCGAAAACTCTCTCGCAGGGGAAGTTCTTTTCTATAGAACAGACCCGTATTATGCGGGAGGTTCTGGAAGAGGGGACCTAGTTCAATTGGGCAAGCTATTTCGCTAAGGGGCTGCGCAACGAGATGATCAAGCTTCGCCAGAACCTTGAGTCTCGTTTCAACATGCATTACGCCTTCTTCATAGCTTTCCTTCGGTGTTTTGCTGAGTTTCTGGTCATCCAAAGGAATGGGGTCTGGGTATAGCAAGACCGAGGCCAGCTATCCAGACCTTGGATTACCCATATCCTCAGCACTACCCGTGGGCAGGATCCACCAGAAGGGATCGGGGAGTCATTGTCTATAACGACCAAGGGGTTGGCGGCGTCTCGGCTGCAAGGCCCTGACAGTATAGGTGGGATAATGCCTACTTACACTGGTGATGCCTCACAGGGGAAACGTCTAGCAAAGGAAATCGTGGAACCTAAAGCTTGGAGCAAAAGGCTTCGTATAACCGAGGCCTCTGTGGAGCCTGGGAGCGGCGCAGGTCGAACTATGGCGATCAAAGTTCAGCGGAGTAAGCCTCCACCTGGTAAGCATGAAGGAACTGTATTACGCAATTTTTGTTTGGAATGTTTGGAATGATATACTAAGGTGTTGTGATATGACCAGTGAAAATTATAGAGGAGTTGATCCCTAAGACAGGGGAAGTAGTACGAAGTCATGGGGAAGGGGCCTCAGTTTTAGAAAAAGAGGTCCCAGCTGTCGAGACAAGTACCGCATAAACTCATGTGCGTGGGGAGGCCCCAGCTACTAGAACCAATGACGCACAGACTCAAGTGCGTGAAGAGGAAAAGGAGGCGGAAAATGTTGGCAAAGTCACCACTGTCACCGGTAGAGGTAATGAGTGTGTTAGCAAGTTTGCAGGATTCTGTTAATAGAAGAAGTTTCTAACTAGATTACGCTACAGGAGAAGAGGATGTATCCACATCTGTCGCTGTGAGCAGAGCGTGGAGAGACTTCCCTGACAAATTTACCTTCATGGAGGGCGTTGTCAGTGACATGATCGAGCGCGTAGAGCGCATCGAACCTGGAGCTAGTATGTTATGTTTGTAGTAAGGTTGTGATGTTACATAGTGGTAATGTATCACCAATATTGATGATTGTTTCTGTTAGGAGCTTGCCTCCGATGGGATCCCACGAAGCCCATTGATTTGGACACAGTGGAGCCACCATCCGATGAAGCAGCCGTGCCACGTCACATTTATGAGGAAATGCGTAAATGTGCGTTACGCTTGACACGCTCCTTATGGGAAAGTAGGGGCGTAAATGAAAATCTATGGAAAAGGCAGCAGAGGTTAGAGCAGAGGGTTGAGTGTCTGATCAAAGAGGTTGGAGACTTAAGATCATGGTGTGAATTCCTACAGGTGCGAGTGACAAGGGATGAAGACTGGCATACCGCTGTTGTCGATTACTCCCGTTATTGAACTGCCATCAAAAACAACATACAGACCAGTCGGGCATTGGTAGAGCAGCAGATGCAGATAGAACTCCTAGCTCAAAAAAGCCAAGATTGGAGGGATTATTGTGCGTGTGTGCAAGAGTGGGGGTAGAAGGAGAAGGACCACAAGCACTTGTATAAGCGAGAAAGCATCGCTTATCGCAAACTTTATCATGATTCTGCCATCAAAGCCCAATCCCTGGAAGTCTTCCTGGACATCATCGGAGCATCAGAAGCCTTCAAAAAGTTTGAAGAGCAGGTGACTGTAAGTGTGTCTCTGGAAAGGGAGATGACTCTCCCTGGGGGCCAGAGGACAGTCCCTACGTTCTTCCCTGATCTGCCTCGCTGGACTAGCGTGGAGAAAGGTAAAGTGAAGGCTGGAGCTACCTTGGGAGAGGATGTGTGGCCAGATTTAACAAAGGAAGAGATTATGAAACGCCTTTGGGCTGGCCTAGAGAAACTTCCCTTCGCTGCGGAAGTAGGGCCATTGCGAGTAAGCCTCTACATGACTAACTCTAAATTCTCTGATTGTTTTGTCAAGGCTTGCCTTGCTAATATGTTTTCTTCTTTTGTATCTAGGTGCCAGAAGAGGATAGAGAAGATGAGCCAGCTGAGGAGTTAGTAGAGGAAGTAGCAGAAGCAGAGGAAGAAGCAGAGGAAGAGGAACAACGCAGCGATGAAGAGCGTCCTCCCATGGAGCCATTGCCGAAACGAGGACCTCATGAAGAGGAAATTCTTCGTGAAAGAATAATTGCCAGAAATGACGACCCAATGGAGGACGATCCATTAGAGCTGGATCCGGACTTAAGAGATACTGGTGGCAGTGACAATAGAGGAAATGTGTAATTGTGGTTTGCGCATAATTTTATTGATGTGGAGTGAAGTACTATTTTATGAATGACTGAAGAGACATGTTATAAGACCTGGTGGATGTTTTAAATGTCAATTATTTTATCTTTTTTGACTTTTATGCTTTTATCTGCACAGCGTGAGCGTAATTATTAAGGATTTTTCCTAAATTATGATGATAGAATGTAATGGCTAGTTTAAGGCCATCGCGGGCCGTCATATGATTCTGCGTAAACTAGCGACTAGTTTAAGGCCGTTGCGGGCCGCGACTGCATAATCAAGCGTGCATAGTCATAGTATGCAATCCTGTGTAACTAGTTTAAGGCCGTTGCGGGCCAACTGTGTAATACAGCAAGCGTAAATGATACTGGTACACAATTTTGCGTAATTATGCTAAAGTGATTAGAAAACGTGAATATCATGCGTACGAGAAATATAATAGTGTGAAAATAAATGACACGCGTAAGAACCGAAAACGAAAGTAACGTGAAAATGCATGAAATAAAACTACTAAGTATGAACCATGATAACTCACTAAGACATGATAACGTACGCAAAGACCAGCGTTCAACCATTAATACGCAATTGTCTCTTGATGGCTTTTACGTTGAGTGTTGTGTAAGGGCGAGGAGACTTATTGTTTGACTCCTCTACGCTGCCATCTGGAAATGGTAGGTCGGCCCAAGCTAAACTGTCATCATTGCTGTCGATTTGTTGAGGGATTTGGAGATGGGTCGGGTCATCACTCGTTTCTATCTCCAAACCCCGTTCTTCTTCAATGTTATTGACGGTCGTGGGGGTGATTTCATCACCGCGTATCACAACCTCCCCTCCGGCATAGGGCAGGTGTATCTCTTAGTGTATCAGTGAAAAAACTGCCCTCAGCTGGGCTAACCACGACCTCCCCAAGATCAGGTTGAACCCTGGCATCTCCTCGATGACTAAGAAAGTGGCCTCTGTTGGGAATTGATCCCCCACCACAAACTCAATGCACACCGTCCCCTTAACTTAAACCCGTGCCCCATTGAACGATTTTACGCAAGCTATCATCGTGGGCATGATCTGGTCGACCAGACCCAACCTATCCACGATGGAATAGGGAATGATGTTGGTAGCTGCGCCATCATCTACGTGCACTCTTCGGATCCGGTATTAACCGACCCGGATGGTGATGAACATAGGTTCAGTTGTGACCTGACCTTTCTCAGGATCATCTTTGATAGACTCGTTGCGGAAGGTCAGCGAGGTAGGCGTAGGTTGCTTAGCTTCGGAAGGAAACATGACAGCATGTATTGCTTCCTCCTCCGCTGGAAAGCTTTCATCCATTGATATGGATGTCAGCATGCAAACCATAGCCTCACGGTGCTCTCGAGATGTCATAAGCAGGTCATAAAGGCTCAGGGTTGTGTTTTTTTGTTTGAGAGCTTGTTTAACTTGCGTAAATGCATCGAGGAGGTCCTTCTCTCAGCTAGGTTGTTTATCCCCCTTGTCCTCTTCCATTCGGCCCAAGAAACGAATCTCCCGAGGTAGAGCGGTGTCAGTCGGGGGGTTGTTTTTTTTCTTGCCAAGAGAAGGCAGTTGCGTTTCTGCACCTTTATCCTGCCCCTGAGGTACAGGCGAGGGCACAGAGGCCAGGGGCCTAGGCTTAAGGAAGTTGAGCGTAAAATGTTCTTTCGTTGCGTTAACTGATGTGTCCTGTCCCTTTCGCTTGGGAGGTGACGGTTGATGCTTTTGGTTGGAGGTCTTCCCCTGCGTGAAAGGAGCAGCCTGTGGTTTTGGCGTCCTGATAATGAAGGGTGCCTTAGGCATGGGCATGGATGAGGCCGCGGCTTGACTATCGCTGCATGACTGAGGGTGTATCCAATAAGGTGCCCGTATGATGAAGGGCAGCCTCGAGACCCCACTAGCTGCCGATGAAATGATTGGCCCCCTTTGTGAGCTGGCAGGCACACGCAAAACAAAAGGCTGCTTTGGTAGTTCCCTCCTCTCACTGTCCGTACTCACCACAGTGATTGTATAAGGATCGTCGTTTGCGTTCAATGAGCCATTATATACGTGCAATGTTTGGTTTTCTGGACGCGTCGGGTTGCTGCTGTCTAACTTGAGTGAACCATCATCCAGCATACGTTGAATGTCATCTTTCAACACCTAGCAGCAATCCGTATCGTGACCACACAGCTGGTGGTAGTCACAGAAATGGTCTAGCCTGAAAGATCTCAGAACTGGTGGTTCGTTAGGTAAGGCTAAAGAAGGGTTCTTCAGCAGTTCACAATGACGTCTGTGACGCTTCAGAGCTTCCTCAGACACCTTCTTAGGTTGAATGTGCCCTACCCCTAACAGTTGTTTCATCATTTCGGAATGCTTTACAAGTAATGCTATGTACTTTGAGCGATCCTTATGCTCAAAGTTTGGCTTAGGTTGAGGGGGGCCTTTAGGGGCAGTTGTGTCTTGGCTGGTGCCGGCACCAGCTGTGGTTTCAGGAGGCACCGTGGGTGCCTTCTTGTTCTTAGTCTTTGTACCTTTAGTCATCGCAGCTAGTGTCATTGTTGCTGCTTTACCTTTATCTTTGCTCTTGTTGTGTGCGTTCCTATAGGCGACATACGCCAGGTCCTTGCTGGCCTCCGCAGCATCTTGGATGCTTCTAGTTTGAGAGAAGGCCCGGTGTAGAGAGTTGGGGGAAAGATAATACAACTTTGACTTAATAAAGTCGTTGACTGCTCCCTTGAATATAGCCAACAGATGTGAGTCCACGATCAGCTTGCGGATCTTATTCAAGGTAGCATTCCAGCATTGTATGAACTTTTGGACGGGCTCAAGCAGGTCTTGTTTCACCCCCATGAGCTGATCCAATGTGACTTCCGGTTTTAAGTTGTATTTGAAGCGGGTCACAAATTGGGTTAGCAGCTCTTCCAGGGTTGAGATGGAAGAGCGTGGGAGGGCTCGATACCAATCCAAAGCTTTCCCTATTAGAGACATTGCAAAGACTCAGATGATGGTGTGTGGCCACTGTTAAAACAACAAGGACTCAGACCTAAATGTGACCAAGTGAGTGTTGGGATCTCCCTCCCCATTGTACTTGGTAAAATGAGGTAGGGACATCCCTGGTGGCAACGACAGCATAGGGACTGCTGGACTAATCGGATCATCCTGGTAAAAGTCCATGATCTGAATGGTATCAGAACCAGTGGCTTTGAGACTTTGAACCTCCTTGGTGAGAGTCTATATAAGCTGGAAGGCCTGGTCCAGACCTGTTGATGGAGGTGTCTGTGCAAAAGGCATAGGAGGTTGGATTGGGAGGGCGGTGCTAGGGAATGGAAATGACGGGAGAGGTTGGCTGGCTGCTTGTGGGGTAGGAATCCCTGCAGGCAGAGGGGCGAGTTGTTGACATGGTGTGAGGTTGTATCTGAGGGATGAAATGGGGCACGGTGGTCGCCGGGACCACCGCTGGAATGCTGAGAACTCGTGATGATGCGACTGCCCCATATTATTGTGGGGAACTTGCACTTGCAGCCCAGATGGCTGCACAGTGGCTTGTGGAATGATGGGGACATGCATTTGTGTGGTTATGGCTGAGTCAAGAGGAGCGGCCTCTTCGTTGAAAGGAAACAGGGGATTTACGTACGTGTGGGGGCTCAGAGTATGGAACGAATGTTCCGACTGGGCTGCCAATTCGTCCTCTTCCTCCTCCCCATTCTGGGATTCCATCATAGCCTGTGCAGCCTAGCTCTTGGCCATGACCAACTGTATGATAAGTTCATGTTGATGTTCGGTCAAGGGAATAATGCCGTAAGCTGTTGGCTTGAAATCATGGCCCCCTCAGTGGACCACCTCAAAGTTTCATTTCACTTCGACCTCGGCTTGGCTAAGAGCTAGCTTCGCCTGGATCTTCACACATATAAAGTTGTATTCTTCAAGGGTTATGACCATGAAAATGGGCTCTTTTCCCTGAAGTCTCAATGATCGGCGCAATGGCCCCTAAGATCTTGTTGCGCCAGGAGCTAGTCTAGTGATCGTGATAGGGTTCACAGATGTGGCACCCAAATCGGTAGGGACCATGGTAGTTGTGGTCATGTACAAGAAATCCATTGAGCAATGAGATTAACGATAACTGGTAATCAGATCTATGAAATGGCTGGCAACAAAAGTACGAATAGGCTTTCTACCCTGTAGGATTCCAAAGAAATCGTCCTTGCGACTGATCTACACCACACGATTTTCCGTAAACTTCCCTAGAGGTATTACGTCCATAGTTTAGGGTATGGATCGCTAACAGGACTACCCAAAATATTCGGATCGGAGCCTAGGGCCCTCCTTCTAGCGCCAGAAAACTGTAACAACGGAAAATGTCTGCAGCTAGAAAATACCAAACAAAATCCCACGTACACAGTTTTAACCACGGATCCGTGCTAGGGCTATGCTGGAAAAATGAATCCCCGGTGCCCTGAACGGTCTTGTCGATCAGACAGGGACTTACTAGTCAGTAAACCGATGGAGATAATGAATATCTTGTGGAATGATCTAATTCGAGGAATCGCAAAATGAGGGGAAAAACGACGTAGATGAATTGTAACGATGATAACGCTAAACACGATAAGAGGAGGCTAATACAAGAGAAACGCGTAGTCTCAAGATCTACACTTTGACTTGAAAGATGTATATTTTGTATATCATGTTACACTGGGGAGACCCCGATTACTTGATGTAAAGCAAGCACAAAACAACAAGAAAACTGTCCAAACAGAAGTCTGATCTACCTCATGGGCCAAAGCTGGGATGCAAGGAAGGTCAAGCTCTGACATCTATCGATCAACTTTTTCTGACCAATAGAGCCTACGAACCGTGCAAGATGATCCCACGATCTTGGATCTGCTTCTTTCGCCTTAGGTAGTTTCTGTTTAGGATCGCTAATGGTCACTGATGGAGAAAGTTGTGTCTTCCCCAAGAACAATTACCCTTGTTGCCGATGCTCAAAGCGAACTGTGCTCTCTTTCTACCAGAAGGTGATGCTATTGACAATTGCCAAAGTGCTGCCCTCTCTGTCTCTGCTCAAAGTGATAAGTGCTCCTGTGCTCAGAAAAATGTCCCTTGCCTCCTTAATTTTTTGACCCCCTCGTATCTTTGTCAACTGGAATATTTATAGGTTGCGACGTCCTGTGGAAAAGGCGCAACCCTGATGATGTGTGTCCCGAATGTTTTGGGTACTATTGGCCTGACCTTTTTTTGTCAAACTTTGTGACTACGCACAATACGCTTATTTGTGTATTGTGCGTGTAAAGAACAGATACACGTCGGGCATGTTTCAACTGTCTTTGGGTTATATTACGCTCATTCGCGCTGCGTTGCGTGCATGAGCGTAACATAACATGGAAACAATGGATTCAAGCTATTTTACGCTCGCTTACACAGCCGCGCGTAATGAAGCGTAAACGATGTCTAGATTGGCGATGCAATATGCTGTGATACGCTACGTTGCGTGATGAGCATATGATGAGCAATCTACACGCCAAGAGAAAAGGGTTGATTTGTTGCACTTTCTTAGACTTTGCCATTGACTGTTTTGGAGCTCATTACGCTGCCGTGCGTAACAGAGCGTAAACCTGGCCTTGAATGAAAGATTTAGCAAAATATACAAGAAGTCGCATATTACGCTGCTCAAGCCTCTCCCCATGCCGAAGTAACTAGCATTCTGATGCTAGACTATGTTTAAACAGAATCACGCTAAGCGTCATTACGCTACGTCACGTGATATAGCGTAAACAGAGAAAACATAGTAAGATTAGGAATCTGCACAGGAATTCGAAGACTTGATGCTATGTGCCTCTTGGTGTTGCTCTGTCTTATTCTCCCTTCTGGAATTCTGACATGCGCCCTTGCCTGAATTGCGGATCTTTGCCTAAGGCCGACTCGTAATTTTCACGGTGTTTTAGTGCAAGGGCCCACTATATATACCTTTTTTTCAGACCCGACATCAGGTACACGACATTGAGGTCCAAAATTTTTTATTTTTATGGGGACAAAGGAAATGAAAATGGAAGCTCTAGGTTTGATTAGAAGGTTGAAAGTTAAATTTTGCAATTTGGGTAAGTGGAAAATTAAGTGGAGGCATTGAAAGTAGGATAAGGTGAAGTTTTCAACATTAAAAGTATGAGAATGAGGAAGAAAAGGGCGTTGGAAGCATGATTGTGGGACAGATTATATTTATGATAAGGAAAAAAATAAAATATAACAAGTGGAGTGCATGGAAGGTGAAAAATGATGTGATCATGTTAAACAAGTATAAGTCACAAAAGTTACACAAGTGGGTCCTCCCCAAAGTAGGCTCTAGCCTATGATGTCCTTGTGTAACCATGCCTATAATGTCCATAGAAACTAGAGGAGTTGAATGCAATGCATACTTTTGAAAAAAACCACACATGTTAAAATCACCAAATTGAGATAACAACTCTATGTCACACAAAACCACAAATTATAAGCATCCAGACAATGAGATGAGATGAATCGTAGAAGGGATCATAGACATCAAGACATGAGGTGTCATACTATGGTCATAATGAAATCGTGTGTGTTATTAATGATTAAGTAACCATGTGTTCTTCTTTCCAAGATTCAAACCAAGATTCAAACCATCTTTCAATGACATTGCATCATTTCATCCCATCAACAGACAACCATAAGACTATCGATGTTGCAAGAAGTAACATCAATGGCATTTTTTCCAAGGGAGGAGAGTTAGTATGGAAAAATTATGGCTTTTTTTGTTCTAAAAAGTTGCCAACCTTTAGGCATGGGTACATGTATTTCCAATGGAACCCACAGAAGCTTATTCAGTGCTATGTGAAGTTGCTCTTACTCCCATTTTTTGTTAGATCTATAAGGATATGGTTACAACATCAAAAACATGATAGAACTCATAGAAGTAGCCAAAGAGATTCCACAAATCCCCTTGATGTCACACCCTATACATTCCTTCTTGGTTCTACACTCTTCCATCCAGACATAATGATTATGAAGTTATTTAGAGTTTGGATGATGAAAAAGATTATCATCATGACCAAAGTAAGAATCTCTTATTAATGAAATGGGTGGATGGATGTCATGGTCTCAATGTTTGAATAATTAGTCCCTTGTGACTTAATGACATAGAGAAAAACCTCACCTCAATGGGAAACATGATCAATAAAAAGATTACATATGAGGAAGATTAAAATAACAACTAGAAAAAAGAGAAAAGGTAGAAAAATAGGAAAATGATAAAAAATTTTAAAACAAAAAGATAAAAAAACACTTAAAAACCTTGAAGATCAAAATGAGGGGTAACCCCTAGGACTAAACCTTTTTTCATGGCTAGGATTAATAAGTGGATGAATAGGATCCATGCATGCATGAAATGTTGGAAACCCTTCATGCCCCAGCCACTATGTGTCTATTGGTGGTGTGGTGGTTGGGGAAAAAATTGTTGGTCACACACTTGATTGTTATATGTATGGTGGGCTATAATATGAGGTGTGTTAGCATGATGGATTACTAGCCCATGATATCACCCTTGATTATGAGGTGGTATGCATGGATTTATTTTTTTCCTCACATTTGTAGATTCATTGGGTAGACGTGGGGTTGGAGTATTGATGGATAGTGGCCTTTGTGTATAATCGAAGGATGTTGGTTGAGGTAGAAAAGGTGTTGCACCAAATTGGCCTTGTGCTAGCTCAATTGATGTGGTGGGTCCACTCATTGGTTGCTTTGACTTAAGAAATTTCCTCTAGAAGGGATGTTTTTGGTGTTGCAATTGGGATCCACTAGTGCCAACATGTCTATACACATTTGCAGCACAAGTGACACTTGTTTGTTGATATTGTGATGCTAAGCCTCCTTAAGTTGCTAGTGGTGGTGTATAAGGAGTTGGATGATGAGAATATCAAGTGTAGGTTGGATGGTAAGAGGCACGGGTGGTGATCCTTCAAGGAATTTCATGTATTGATGGTATTCAGGAGAGTGGTAGTGGAAATTTGAAATGGAGGATACTAAACCAAATGGACAAATATGGTGTTGAACATAATAGCTATGAGATTTTGATAGGTATGGCTGATTTGGTGGTGGCCTCCCCCATGATTGTGGTTGTTGTCATTGCAATTGATGATTGTGTTGAGGCTGGTAATAAGTCCCCCTAGGATGGTATGATTGGTTGTGGAACTATCTAAAATTACCTTGTGGAAGAGGAAGTCTCTCGGGCATGTGATTTTGCACAAATTTTAGATTTAAGGCACCTGCCCAATACTCCTATACATAGGGCATTGGCCTTTTCGATGGTCATATCTGCATAGGTCACATCATCATTTTCATCTATGGTGGAGTCTATAGGCTCACTTTCTTTAGCCATTTCCTCCATTTTCTAAAGAGTGTTCTTGGTTATTTCTTGGTTCCATGTCCTCTATTTATTGTGTTCATCGAGCATGTGTTACATAATCTTCTCCACAACTATCTCAACAAGAGTTGTGATGCTGTCATTTACCCATTTGGACATCCTATTAAACTTTGCTTCTAAATCATCCAGAGACTCCTTTACCAGAAAACTCTATTGTGGGATCATCTTATCAAAGATAGTTTCATTTCACTTATCATAAATTTGAATCTCCTTAAATTGAAGAGTTAGGTCCCATTGATGTTTTTGATATTCTCCCATTTACACATTTCTCCTTCTTCCTTTTCCATACACTCTGTGAGCTCTTTAATTTGATGGTCTTAAAGCTCGTATAATTGCCCTAGGGCATACATCCCAAGGGTCACCCTTATTTCATTATGAAGCCCATCTATGATGTGATAAAGCTGCTCTTCCTCAGAGAAACCATGGCCTGGGCATCAATTCAGTAAGGCATAATATCTATCTAAGGTCATGTACAAGGGTTTATGATGTTCTTGTTTTTACTCTAAGATTTTTCTCCTCAATTAAACACTCTTTTATAGGTTTGGTATCTCTCATTGAAAATTTCTAGCATTGTAGACCAATATCAGATTGAGTTTGGTCTCAATTATTTATATGACACTTTAGCTTTAATAGGTAGTGTCCTAGGAAAGAGTTTAAGCTTTTTCCATCCACTTTCAATGTTATAGCTAGCACAGGCATTATGGAAGGCATGTAATTGATGTTGCGAATCTGAATCATAGCCTCCTGTAAATTTCAAAATATTATTCATGTCAAGATTAGGTAGTCAACTCTTTTTGTGATGCCTATGAGATATCTTAATATCATCTATGATATGCATTAGGATCTTAGTGCCTAACATGGGTTCATCATCATCAAATAGATTGTGAGGAAAGTTCCTATGTTCATGGTGACTTCTTTGACTTTTCCCATGGGTTTGATTCTAGTTTTAGTCCTACCTTTTAATAGAGCTCTATCTCTATACCTTCGTTCATCTTTGTTAGAACTAGATGTTGAAGGGAAAGAGGAAGATGAGGAACTAGAAGAATTTCCATGGTATCTAAGGTGTTCCTCAAGGTCCCATGATTTATTATTGCTCAGTTTCAATAAGGTCTTAGGCCTTGAGGCCTCCCCGAGTCTAGGACCTATGCCATCTCCACTAAGATTGTTTGCCTTGGGTGAATGTAGTTTGTAAGTTTCATTAGGATGGTCACGATCATAAGAAACCCATATGTAAGGTTGATCACTCCAATCTTCTTCATCATATATCTCATTACTTCTTTAATGAATGTGTTCACTATATAGTGCATTGTCACTTCCATGTGAGAGAGACATTGTTCTTGATTTATGATGTGTGTGTAAGCTAAGAGTTTCTAAAAGATATGTTGTTAGCACCTTTTATAGTGATCATGTATAATATAACTATTCTAGATAACTAGCACCATCCTTAGCAATGGTGCCAATGATGAGTGGCAAGGTACCCCTATGCTCAACCATAAGAATTACAAACGTTCAAGTGCAAGTTGGTTGAATTTCATCGATGGGACTAATTGTAGCATCTAGATCATTATGCCTTGCTCATAGTTTGGTGTCTTCCCACTTGGACTAGTAGCATCTTTGTCATGTATGGTTTAGTCAAAAGTGGGACGTATGATGTTTCCTAATTCTATTCTACTCCTGGTGATGAAAGGAGATAAATTAATTAACTAATAGATAATGAAAAATAATTCTAAATTAGCCTATGGTGATGGTATCCACTCTTAATCATCCATACATGTCTTGGACTTCATGGAGCTAATTTTGGATTTACCAAGTGTATGTCATTGGTTGTGCCAAATGATACACCTCTAGGTGACCAAGCATCTACACTTAAATGCTTGTGATTAAGGCATACACATTCTTCTTAACAATAGGAATAGTAAATAACAATAAATGGAAATTTTTAACTAAAGAAAGCATTAAATAATTAAAACAACAATATTAAGCTTAAGTGTATGTTGCACTGATGGAAGTAATCTCAATCTTTGTTACTAGTCATGTAATGTGTCCAATTACATCACACTCAAACAAAGGAGTCATATGATTACAAACATTACACTGTGAGCATGCACTGTGAATAACGAACTAGAAATAAGAAACTGAAAACTAAAACTATCTATTACTACTTTCTACGCTATCTCATCTAGAAGCCCAAGTGCAGTATTTATAGGAAAGGTCTAGATGAGGCAATGTCGAGTATCTGACATTACTTATTAGCCCTGACGTTAGGTACGCGCCATCAGGACTTCGACATCATGTATATGACATTGAGGCTTGTCAAATCACAACTCATCAAAACCCAATTAGAAGTTAGGAATAAATTGAGTTTTTATTGACCTAATCAATAAGAAAAAGGCATTAGATCATATTATGATTGATCTAATCACAATTCATATAATGTTTCTTATCTAATGATTGATTGTATACATGTAGGAAACAATTAATGAGCTTTACACAAAAGAAGGATGAAGCTAGTAAGAGTTATTTTGATAGGAATATGCCATAAAAATTCTAATATGGATGTCTATCCCATCAAATCATACAAATTGTTATAGAAGGTTTACTACCATATAGTAGCTAAAATGTATATTTTTCTTGTGAGGGTAAAGTTTTAAATGTCACATCAAAGGAAGGTTGGAGGATTATTGATTCATTGGTAGATCAAAGTTAGCATTAAATTAAGCTTGATGACATGTAGGGATTAACTCATAAAATTGAATAATTGAATAAAAAAGTAGATGAGTTGACTAAGTTAATAAAAAAAAGCCCACATTACCCAATGTGAAGTTTTGGCCTATGAGAAAATGAGGAACATAACATCATAA
Source organism: Gnetum montanum (assembly GCA_015680685.1). NCBI lineage: Eukaryota > Viridiplantae > Streptophyta > Gnetopsida > Gnetales > Gnetaceae > Gnetum > Gnetum montanum. Next base: position 229,296 of record MNCI01034569.1, on the reverse strand, counting down.
AATATTTAGCCTTAGAATATTGTAATAATGAAGCTCAAGAGTTGGTAAGGGCTTTCTAACAAGTAATAAATCAAGCTCCTTCCTCATTTCAACCAGAAAATTCTACCAACAACAAACACCAATGCCTCAAAGTAATTTTAGACCCTTTAGAAATCCACTAGATGAGCACTTTGTTCACTTGACACAAAGCCTTACTAATTTTATAGAAGAAAATGGATAATTTTTGGCTCAAACTCGAATGTGACTTTAAGATTTAACTAAAGGAAAATTATCCTCCCTACATGAACCTAATCGCAAAAATCAAAAAAGAAGCAGGAAACAACTACATGTTTTTACTACTAGAAGTGGGAAAACTATTGAACATAAACTTAATAAAAAAGTTTAGTTTTAAAGTGTAGAATGAGGAAATTCAATTAGAGGAAAAATCATCTAGAGAAAAGGAGTTAATTAGGAAGCAAGTAGATGAAAAATTGGGGAATCAACCATCTATTAATTAACAAACATCGCATATAGCTAGAAAATTGGTCATCACCTTTTCCTAGAAGGTTAAAAGAGGATTTCCATACTAAGGCACACATTGAGAATATGTTTAAATAATTGTATTTGCATATTCCATTTGAGAAAGCTATAAAAGATACATCTCTCTATGCTAAATACTTGAAGGAATTATGCACTAAGAGAAGCAAAGAAAAATTCCTAGGCAAGTGTACCTAGTTGATAATTTGTCACACTTAATTAAGATGCATGAAATGCCTAGATATTAAGAGCCAGGGATAGCAACCATTACTATAAAAATTAATGATCAAAGAATTGGAAATTCCCTATTAGATTTAGGTGCAAGGATCAATAATTTATCATGTAAAATGATTGAAACATTATACTTGGAAAGCATGAGAACAGTAAATATGTCTATTTTCATGGTCGATGGTTCATTGGTGAAACCATTAGGAATAGTGAAGGACTTGATTGTAGAGGTAGAAAATGGAAGATCCCAATGAACTTTGTAATGTGAGAAGTTAGAAACCTCAAATGTTTCCCAATTATCCTAGGAAGACTTAGATTGTAACTACTAATGCAAGTATACATTGTAGATTAAGCCAAATTCAATTGACTTTTGCTAATCTCGTGTTCATACTTTATATTTTTAAGGAAACAAAATAAGATATAATTAATCAAAAGCTTAAGAAAGAAATAATGCTTTATATAGTTCCAATGTCCTCAATGGCTAAAGAGAGGGAAATATTAGTGCTTCAGAATTTTGATGTAGGCCTACTAGACTCCTCTATTGAAGAACAAAAAAATCTCCTAGACCAAAATTTTAGTCTAGGATAAGGAATTATTGGAATTAATATAGACCATCCTTGCAATACTTCTTTATAACTTAATAAATTAACAAGTTCACTTAAGTACATTTTCCTTGAAGAAAATAGACCAGTAATAATAAAATTTCAATTAACAATTGACCAAGAAAAAAATTAATTGAAATGCTAAGAAGAAAAATCTAAGGCATTCACATGGAATTATGAAGATCTTCATCAAGGAATTTTTCCAAACATTTATGAACATCGTATATATCTTGAAAATAATGTAAAGTCCATTATTGTTTTTTAGATGAGTTTAGTGGCTATAATCAAGTATACATAGCATAAAAAGATTAACAAAATACTACTTTTACATGTTCTTATGGGATCTTTTCATACTATAGGATGTGTTTACCCTTTGTAATGCATTAGCTACGTTCCAAAGGGCTAAGATTTCTATTTTCTCTAACATGTTAGAAGACTACGTTGAGGTATTTATGGATGATTTTTCATAGTATAGAGATACTTGTGAACAAACCTTAGAATAATTAGAATGTGTATTGGATAGATGCATAGAAAAAGATTTAAAACTTAATTGGGGAAAAAGTCACTTAATGGTGATAAGAAATGTAGTTCTAGGACATGTAATTTGAAGACATTGAATAAGATGGATGATGAAAATGATAAAGTTATTTCTAGACTACCAAACCCTACCAAATTAAGAACACTTAGCTCCTTTTTGGGACATGCTAGGTGATGAGTCATGAATTTTCTGGTTGTGATATCGCTGCTGTGATATCACACCCATGATATCACAGGGGTTGTGATATCACTACCATGATATCATAGCCGTGATATCCCATGGGCTGTGATATCACGTACGCGATATCACACTAGCCATGATATCATGTATGCGATATCACATACGTGATATCGTGGTTTGCCTCAATTCCTATAAATAAGAGGTGGCTTTCCCATTTTTAGGCATCTAGTTTAGTTCCTTAGCGAAGCTCTGGTAGTTTTCCCTTTCCAGAGATAGATTATTTTCTAGTGTCTACCCACAATGTGGTGAATGTAATTGTACCGCATCCTTTATTCGAGTGTGACATACTTGGACACGCACATGATCGACAATAAAGATCAAGATTACTTCATCATTGTAGCATTCACTTTGTTATTTATTTAATTAATTGTTATTTATTTAGATGTTATTTACTACTTTCTCTCTCATCCTTATCTCCTAGTAACGCGGAATGAGTACAACTTGATTATGAGCATTTAACTGTGACTACTTGGTATCCCAGTGGCGTACCTAGGATCTACGCTTGGTAATCCCAGTGGTAGTCATGCACGAAGTCCAAGATGTGTACGGATAATCAAGGAACGGTTGCTCATCGCACTTAGGCTAGATTAGATTTTCTTACCCTTTCCTCCTAGGTTAGCTTAGTTAATATTACATTCCACTGCCTTCAGGAGTAGCATTAGATTAGGAACATATCATACACCTCACTATGGACTAAACCATACGTGACAAATATAATACTAGTCCAGGTGGGAAGATAGTGAACTGTGACCTAAGGTTAATGATCTAGGTGCCACAACTAGTTCGTCTGCGGAGTTCGACTAGATCACGCGTGAGAACGCTCGTATTCGTATCGTTGAGTGTAGGGGTATCTCGCCACTCATCATTGGTGCCATTGTCAGGGATGGTGCTAGTTATCTAGATTAGTTATATCATACAAGGTCATTGTAAAGAACTTAACGATATATCTCTTAGAAAGAAGAAATAATTATAAAAAGTCACATGTAATTCACACAGAACTTCACAATGCCTCTCCTACAAGATAATAATAATGCCACACTTAGTGAGGAAATTCATTGGAGAACCGATGAATTATATGATAATGAAGATTGGAGTATGCAATTTGAGGTGGGGGTTTCTTATAAACATCAACAAAAGCAACGTCATCGCAACACACGAAAGCCTAACTTACCTGATGACGATGAACCCCCACTAGCCACTACAAGCCTAACGCAAATACAAGGGGCTATTCGAATCTCACGTAGGAATCGTAAAGAGAGCCGACTACCTAAGCTCGATTTAAACAACTTTTCTAATTTTTCAGGAGGCTATGACTTAGATCCGGATCAACATTTACAGGCCTTCTACGATGCCTACACATGGAATAACATTGATAACAGGTGGAAAAAACTTAAGCTCTTTCCCATGACACTCGTTGGCCAAGAAAAAGTATGGTATAGATCATTAAAACCAAATTTGATATGACACTGGTCAAAAATGGTAGAAGTATTTAATGAAAAATATCAAACCTATGCAAGAATATCAGCCTTGAGGAAACAAATCTAAGGATGGAAACAAGCAAAACATGAACCCTTGGACATGGCCTTAGAAAGATATTATGCATTGTTAAACAACTATCCAAGCCATGGGTTTTCCGAGAAAAGGCTAATGTACCATATCATTGATGGGCTACGTAATGAAACAAGAAAGACCTTAGGAGTATATGCCCAAGGTCAACTATACAAAATACGAACCCATCAAATCCAAGAGCTTATTAAGAGGGTAGCAAAAGAAGAAGGAGAATTAGCTAGATGGGAGAGTGTTGAAAAACATAAACGAGACCAGAATATTAACTCAATGAAGGTCCATGATCATAAAAAGGAGAAATCAACAAATATCAAGATGGAAACATCATCTTTGCGAATACAACAATCATTAGAAGAAGCCGAGGCAAATATTAATAAGATGTTGGAATGGATGTATCAAAAGTATGGAGAATATATCAACAACATTGAAGATAGAGTTTTGACAACCCAAGAAGCAGGATGAAACATTAGACATTCAGAAAAAATAAATGAAGGGAATAAGTGCTCAACTACCAATCATACATATGAATGTAACATATGCCTGTACGATCACCCCAAAGGCCAATGCCTAATATTGTTACATCTACGTGAGCATTGGGAAAACACGCTACATCTAGAGTTCATACAAAGATACTGTGTTTGATCACAGTGGCAACAATCCCAGTCATGAGGGAGACCACCCTTAGACTGGAGGAACCCTTCATATTTTCCGAATCCAAATGCTTATCACATTCAACATCCTGTTTCTCCATTTCAGCCACCATGCTCTATCTCACCACAATACCATTCTCTACAATACTATCAGCCCATACCTCCAACACAACCACCACCTTGTGCCCCTTATATTCCTCCTAACTTTCCACACTCTCATTCTTTCCCTCCTTTCACAGTGCCACCAACTGTTCCTAAGGTGTTTGTGCCACAACAACAACCCACAAACAACACTTGTGCTACTACTTCCAACGGTAGTGAAAAACCTCAGCAACATCAAAAGCGCCCCTTCTTTAAACACTACCATAAGAAGGAACAATATAACTCAGAGGCCACTGCATCTTCCAACGTAGCACAAGTCCCACACTATGGTGCAACCTTATCTTCGAACCCAACGCCTCATGTTACTTCAACAAGGCCACCAACTTACACTCCAACAACTATACGGCCTAATGAATATAACTATGGAAGGCATCATCCTAATCCTTGCATACCATCTAACGGTCACAAACATCATAGTGGGTCAACTCATTATCCGCGAACTACATTGTACAAGATGCCCCACTATGTTTACTACAATCAAGTGTGTGAACCCCAATGGGGTGAGTATAGACCAATTCCAATATTTCCAACATGCAAGGATCCTTAACCTTCATTTATTAATCCTTGCATACAATCTAACAATCCCAAATATCATAATGGGTTAACTTGTTATCCGGGAACTACATCGTATAAAGTGCCCCACTATGCTTATTATAATCAAGTGTGTGAAGCCTGATTGAGTAAATATGACCAAGCCAGAATACTTTAAAAAAAAGTAAGGATTCCAGTTGTCATTTATTAATCCTTTCCATCCTCAACCGTTTAGCTATGAGGGATATCCCCCATTCTAATAACAAGTAGGATTAATAAATATTCTTCATTTTCTTTAAATTTTACAACTTTTTGTTTTCTAGTTTTTCATTTTTCAACTTTTTTTTTAATCTTTTTATCTTTTTGTGTGTTTTTGTCAGTTTACGTTTTTGTAAGTAATCTCATCTATGAATAAAACACTCATGTCAATCATTGGTTGAGGTGTGTTCTATGTTATTAAGTCATGAGTGATTAATTATTTGGAATAGTGAGCCCATTACACCCACTCATCCACTCTACAAATAAGAGGTTCTAATCAAGGGTACAGTGATATTCTTGACATTTCTAAAACTTAAAATTAATTTTGTGTTCATTGTACCTGGAATGAAGAAGGATGGACCAAGAAGAAATGATTAGGGTGTGACATCAAGGGGACTTGTGGATTCTCTTTGGTGACATCTGTGGGAGTTATCATGCAATGTGGTCGTACTAAGATCCTTGTAGATCTAATAAAAATGAGAGTAAGAGTAATCAAAAGGGCACTCGAAAATCAAAGGTTGTTCTAGGGGATCCCACTGGAAAAACATGCACCCATGCCTGAAGGTTGGTGGATTCTCTAAATTCAGTAAAGTGGAAAAGAAGAAAAAAGCAAGACAAAAAGAAAAGTGCCACAAAACAAAAATCACTCCTCCCTTGAACTAAATGCCAAGTGATCGTACGCCTTGTTGTTATGATACTCTCATAGTTGTTCATCATGGGATGAAACAATGTGATGTCACTGTTTGGAGGAATGGACTTGGTCTTGATCTTGGAATGACAGGTTAATGACACGTTAATCATGCTTTACACGTAGGATTCATTGTGCCCTGGGTTAGTTACCTCATGTCCCAAGTTCTACGATCCCTTTCTATACTTCGTCTCATCTCACTGTTCATGTAATTGTAGCTCATGTCTCATGTAATATAGAATTTTCATCTCATTTCAATGATATTTACATGTGTGTGTTTTGTGGAGTTAGTGCAGATTACATTTAACTCTTCTAGTGCCCACAGACACTTTAAGTGTGGTTACACAGGGGCATTATAGGTTGGAACCTACTTTGGGGAGGACCCACTTGTGTAATCTTTTGTAATTTTCACTTATGACACAGCTCAAACACACCATTTATTACCCTCAGCGTATTGTTCATGATATTCTTTCCTTTATTTCTATCCCTCTGATTCAATGTTCCTATGAATCATCACATAGCCTTTTTCTCTACCATCCGAGGTCCTTATTGATAAATTCCACACCATCATAATTTTTGTGCCTTCAAAACTAGTTGGATTACCTTGGAACCCTATAACAATCGTCTAGATGTCCTTAGTTTACATCGTTTAATTTCAACAACATATTAAAAATTTGGTACATTCTCTAAGTGCCCTAACTTTGATAAAAATATATATACGTGACCTCCCCGCAACACTTACCATCATTTTCCACTATTCATGCAGTGGAGTTTTTCGAATTTTTTCTCTACAGCTTGTGATTGTGAGACCCTTGCTTTTATACCTATATCTCGCTCGTTGGTGCTTTGATTTTCATTCCGTCTGAACCTACTTGACCCTGGAGTGTTCAGCTTAGTCGTGGGGGAGGGGCACATGCCGAATAGTGCATAAATTTTTGCACATGCTGAATAGTGCATAAATTTTTTGAAATTCATCATCACCTAAAGGACATCTTTAAGGGTAATTAGTTCTAAAATTAAGAATAAAATGTGTCAAAAACAATTTCATCCCCTTAGCTATACCAGAAAATTAAATTTGAAAACCACCTAAGCAACAAGGACTCAACATTATAATATTTCGGGGACATGTTCTTCCAATAATTAACATCACATGGAAATAAAGTAAATCTATTAAGGCAAGCAGTACGGTATAACCTAACTTTGGTAAAAACCTTACTAACAATTGGTCCCGTTTGATTGCAGATGGCCCCGAAATGCAGACAACAGGAAGGTCTTGCTTAAGGTGTGATCAAACAACCTAGGAGAGGTGAAAGAAAAAATCCTACTGGACAACATGCAAAATAGGAGGAACAATCATTTAGCATTCATCAAGAAGATCCTCCTACCATACGGTCCGGGCAGGTAGAAGAAAAAGATATGCTCTTTGAAAGCAGTGCCTGGTACTTAGGGGAAACATACCAATTTTGGCACAATAAAGAAGAAGGCACCATGGTTAAAAATTATGGTGTGACTGTTAACTTCTCTATTCAAGCCATTTTGGAAGTATTAAACCTTCCGAATACAAGGCCAAAGGTTGCTTAGAACTAACTGGACACTTTTAGAACCGAGCAACTTAATAAACTGTTGACAAAGAATAAAAGGGTGGGAGAAGAAAAAGAGAAGGCTGACTGGGATGCCTCTATGGCACAAGCGAAAACTTACACACACGCCAAGGCACTCAAGGCCTTACAAGAGGAGAAACTCCAGGCCATACTTCGTTGCTATCAAATTCTAAGACCTGGAGCACAAGAAAAGGGAAGGACACCTATGGAGGAGCCACTGCCACCAGGAACTATATGAGTTCCATCATTTTGTAATCATAAGATTTTCTTTTGTGTTGTGTCTCACTCCACACTGCGGCATGAATCCATTCTAGTTAGTCAATAATCCCATACCTATCCACTATGTAATCAATGGAACTTGTGCTCTCTGAAACTTGAGGACGAGTTTTCTTTCAGTTGTGGGGGTATGATGAGTTATGAATTTGCTGGTTGTGATATCACTATTGTGAGATCACACCCATGATATCATAGGGATTGTGATATCACTACCGTGATATCACAGTCGGGATATCCCATGGGCTGTGATATCGCGTACACGATATCACACAAATTGCGATATCACGGTCTGTCTCAATTCCTATAAATAAGAGGTGGCTTTCCCAGTTTTAGGCATCTAGTTTAGTTCCTTAGTGAAGCTTTGGTAGTTTTCCCTTTCGAGAGATAGATTATTTTTTAGTGTTTGCCCGCAGTGTGGTGAATGTAATTGTACGGCATCCTTTATTCGAGTGTGACATTCTTGGACACGCACATGATTGACAATAAAGATTGAGATTACTTCATCATTGCAACATTCACTTTGTTATTTATTTAATTAATTGTTATTTATTTAAATGTTATTTACTGCTTTCTCTCTCACCCTTATCTCCTAGTAACCCGGAATGAGTACGACTTGATTACGAGCATTTAAGTGTGACTACTTGGTATCCCAGTGGTGTACCTAGGATCTGTGCTTGGTAATCCCAGTGGTAGTCATGCACAAAGTCCAAGATGTGTACAGATAATCAAGGAACGGTTGCTCATCGTACTTAGGCTAGATTAGATTTTCTTACCCTTTCCTCCTAGCTTAGCTTAGTCAATATTACATTCCACTGCCTTCAAGAGTAGCATTAGATTAGGAACATATCATACACCTCACTATGGACTAAACCATACGTGACAAATATAATACTAGTCCAGGTGGGAATACAGTGAACTATGACCTAAGGTTAACTATCTAGGTGCCACAACTAGTCCGTCTGCGGAGTTCGACCAGATCGCGCTTGAGAACGCTCGTATTTGTATGGTTGAGTGTAGGGGTATCTCACCACTCATCACTAGGTATTATGGAAGGTTCATTAAAGACTTTTCAAAAATTACTAAGTCTTTTATAAACTCCTAGAAAAAGATGTACCTTTCAGTTGGACTAATGAATGTCAATAAGCCTTTACTGAGTTAAAAGGGAAGGCAACTTTAGCCTTCATACTCAATGCACCAAATTAGAATTTTTCCTTTTGATATAATGTGTGATGCTATCAATATGGCTATGGGAGCAGTACTTGGGCAATATATAGAAAATAAACTGAGAGTAATTTCCTATGTGTCTAGGAGTTTTTGACTAAGCCAAACTAAATTACACAACTATTGAAAAATAACTTTTAGCAATCATATATGCCTTAGACAAATTTATGCATTCCTTAATAGGCTATAAGACTAGGGTATACACTCATCGTTTAGCTATTAAGCTCCTAGGCAACACAAAGATAGAGAATGCTAGAATAATAAGTTGATGCTTATTGCTTCAAGAATTTAATCTTGAAATACTAGACAAGAGAGGTAGGGATAGCATTGCAGTAGATAACCTCTTTTGATTAGAAACATTAGAGGAAAATAGAACATAAGGTCAATTTAGTCAGAAATTCCCTAATGAACAAATTTTCCTAGTCAAGAAAGACAAATGGTTTGCTAATATAGCGAACTATCTTATCACACTAAAGACACAAAACCATTAGAATCAAGAGTAAAAGAAATCTTTTTTAAAGAATGTATCAAAGTATATTTGGAGTGAGCCTCACCTATAGCATATAGGATGAAATAGCTAGAAGATGTGTTGTAGAAGATGAATAATAAGAAATTCTCTATATCTATCATGATGATCTTGGAGGAGGACACTTTGATAGCAATAGAACAACATTAAAAATATTACCAGCCAAAATTTTTCTAAAGATGATCAAACTTATGTTTAAGCATGTGATAGTTGTCAATGTATAGGGGAAATGTTCAAAAGGCAAGAAATGCCACTTAACCCCATATTAATAACAAAGCCTTTTAATGTATGGAGCATAGACTTTTTAGAACCATTTCTACCTTCAAATGAATGCTAATATATCTTAGTTTATATAGACTGTGTAACTAAGTGGGTAGAGGACAAGGCCACATCAACAAATGATGTTAAGGTAGTTGTTAACTTTCTAAGAAAACATATGTTTATATGATTTGGAATTCCATTTGTGCTCAATAGTGATGAAGAAACCTAATTTGTAAAGAAGGTCATGGAAAAATTCCTTGGGAGTAGTGAAATCTAACATAAAATAGCAATTGCCTACCATTCTTTAAGATTAACTAATCAACTTAGCTTTAATGAGCAATTAAATCAGACTTTAAGGATGACCCAAATAGATGAACTCGATGAAGTACGTATGCATCCAATATATATACAATAAATAATTAAGAAACAAATACAGCTCATGCATCATAAACTTATATGAAATAAGAAAATTTCAGAAGGAGACAGTGCTACTCTATAACATAAGGAGACAGTAAACTTACAACAAAGTTCCATAAATGGAAAGGTCCTTGCCAGGGTGTGAGTGCCTGTCGGGGCTGTTCAAACTTTATCCCTAATAAAAGGAAACTATCTATATTGAATATATTGTTACTAATTATCTACCTCCGAAATTATTTAGACTTACTAAATAATTCTGCGGCCCAGGGGCGTCGGACCCGAAATCATTTAGAAACTTACTAAATAATATGATTAAGTTATGTGGAAACCCTAACTTCTCCTGCAAATACATATCAATACGTTTCATGCATTAAATCTAGTATGATTAATGCCGTCAGAAATTCAGCTGCAGAATTTCGTCAGGAATAAAGTTCTGCAGAGCCTCGTGGTGGAAGCCATCGCAGTTCCACAGCTACGACGGCTTCAGTTGATGCTGTAATTTGCTTGATTAGACGTAATTTGCTTGATTAGATGACATCTGGCTCAGTCGCCATCACCGAATATACCAGAAATGTCTCGGCTAAATTTTCTCCCACTATGCAGCAGGGGGTGAGATTGCTTCCCACTATGTAGCTTTGATTTTTTGGAAACGCAGGAGCAAACAGTGGCCATTATCTGGGATTCAGAGTGCAACATCCCCTTCCAACAACCTCCATGACAAGGTACCAATTCATCTCGTTTCTGCAGAGTAGTCATTGGCGTTTTGCAGA
>MNCI01034569.1:114435-218192 GCA_015680685.1 Gnetum montanum | reverse complement strand
TGCATGATAAACTTATATTAAATTGTAACTGCCGGCGATAAAAAGTTTGAGTGATCCGTGTCTAAAGGTATTCTTGAATAGTTAAATTCAACGTGGGCGTTGGTAAAGAGGAGGATACTGGGTTTCTTTGTTGGATGAAGATGAAGCCTTAATTTTTTTTTCTAAAAAATTGGTACAACGATTTGGAAATGTTTTTCTGACCCATATTTTTGCAGCAGATGGAACGCGCGTTTGTCTTCATAACGAAATTGTTCTAACATGTCACGCTCTCCACCAACTCCATCACGCCACGTGGCTATCATAGGTGCGGGTCCCACCATGAAAACAGTAACACTTACGCAGAGTGGTCCCGTTGTCGGAGAAATTTCGAAAATCTGTGCTCGCACCGCAGAAGCTAAATTCCCGCGTAACAGCGCCTGCCTGGGAATACTTGGGCAACGTTTTAAAAATATTTGGGCTTGGCTGGAAGGCCACCGTTGAAACCTGAATCGCCGCGTACTTTGTGTTTGTTTGTTTCTTTGTTGCTGGTCAGGCTCTTGCGGAATACCTCTGTGCTGGGTCCTCCTCGTTCGTTGCAGAAAGTCGTCTGATATTTCCAACTGCCTGCGGGTTGGTATTTTGTTTTGTTTCTCCACCAGATTTCCATGTTTTATTTAGAAATCTGTTTAAACTAGGGCTTTAAGTTAGGGTTTGTGCTTCTATCTTATCATTTCTGTAATCATCGAAGAAATGGAGATTGGAGGAGGAAAATGCCTTTCAGGAATCACTGATGCAAGACTGCAAAGCGTTCTAGGGCATGTTCGAAAAATATTTGAGAATGGAAAAGGAGTTTCATGGAGGGAATTGCCTCCGTTGTGTGGCCAATACGGAAGTTTCTTGCGTGTTTACTACGGGAACGCTGCATCGGTCACAGTCGAAAAACGCGGTAACCAGAATTGTAAGAGAAAATGCATAGCTGAAGTGCATGAGGAACCTGATGTAAAGCGACAGAGAAAATCTTCAAGCTCGCAGCCCAAAATCTCCAGCAACAGCAAAGAGATTTGGAGTAGAAATCATAATGAGAAAATTGGCGTGGGTTCATATTCTGAACTTAAATCGAAAGACAACCATGGTGTTAGTGAACCTGTTAAAAATATCTCAGCATGTGATTCTGTTGCAGTAGTGGATAAATGTCTACAGATTTGGGATAAAGAATATTGTGCATCTAAAAGGCTAATGCAGAGTGCAGACAAGCTTCGAAAAGCAAGCACGGAAGATGAGTTGGAACCCATCATCTTATACTTGGAAGCAGCCTTAAAACTCTTAATCGTGGCATCCCGATTGGAGGTCTGTGATTGTCCAGTGGAGAAGGTTATGAATATTTACATGGAGGCTGCCCAGCTTTTCAAGGGCTGTGCTTCTGAATTGCTGAAATTCAAAAACATGGTAGGTGCAGCCTTATCATATAAATGCAGGGCTGTTGCATTTATGCGGCTTGTTTGCTTGAAAAGTTCATTTCCTCCCTGTTCGGCTTCATCTTTACGGGAAATGGAATCGCAGGCATCCGTCGATAGAAATATTCAAGCCCCTTCATCTACTTCATGTCCTTGTGTGATTGATCCCACCAAAATAAACAACCAAGATAAAAATTGTGGTATTCATCTTCCTGCAGCACAGACATTGCAACTTTTACAGTTTGCAAATTTCGTCCAACTTGCTGTGCTTGCTCTGAAATGGTCGGAAGACACATACAATGATTCTCTGAAAAAGTCACAACATGAGGACGTACTTGCAGCGGTGAGAAAAGCACTTGATTTCAGCTTTCACGATATTGACGGCTTTGTGCTGCTGGTACGCCGTGCAATGGAAAGTCTTCAGCAACATCCATTCCTCCGTACGAGACTTACTGACAGCACCACCTGCATGTGTATATAATTAACATACACGTATGTACCTGGTAGTAGCTGCTGAGCTGAGCTGAGCTGCCTGAAGGTTCATATTCATTGATTATCATATTCTGTTTGTAAATCTCTCAACACCATCGTCGACATTTTTATTTTTTGTAATTTTATTTAATCTGTATGGATGATTATGATGTAACTGTGTATTGATCCTCCAAATACATCCCCCCCCCAGCCAAAGGTCATGTATATGAGCGACTCAATTATTTTATGTGTTAAAATTCTTGAATAATGTCTCTCTATTTGGACACTGTTTGCTCAGATTCGGACGTCGAAAATAGTGTACTTCTTTTGTTTTCAATTTTGGATACTTTTACTGTTGCAGAAATTGTGTACGCAAACGGGTTTGCTTGTGTTTTGCTTGTGTTGACAAAATCCAGTAGACACGGTGAAAAACCATGCATTTAGATAACATCCTAAAAGCCTGTAAGCTATTGCTGATACTTGAATTGCTTGTATCCCTTATATACATGGATATATACTGTGTTATAAACAGACAACAATTATAACAAACAGGCTAGGCACAAGCCAATGTTAAAGATCAAATGTACGCCCATTCATGAAAAGCTTCACCTAAACCTTGCAGCACAATGAAATGAGACCGGCCGCACATGATTTACGATGTTGCATTCCAACAGTATATACTGGAAAATCTGCATTGCAACCGTTTTCCTTTGAAAGAAGAAACTTGCATAAGAATAGGTTTGACTTAGAGAAAGAAAAAAATTTTGCTTCACGACTACAGCAATTTCATGGTTCATGAAAAGAAATGAACCATGTAAACTAAGTTACGAAATTTTTCATTTTAGCATAATGCTGTTTATCGATGTTGATGTCAACACTCCTATATCAACGTCTTTATCTTTCTCTCTTAATAACCACAATAAAAATCATGCAAGTAGTGGGCGTCTAAACTATTAAATGAAAATCATTAATAATGGCGGTTACAATTATTAATAGTGGTAGAACCAATTATTAATAATGGCGGTTATAATTATTAATCGTGGCAATTACAATTATTAATGATGGCAATTACAATTATTAATGATGACGGTTATAATCATTAATAGTGGCGGTTACAGTTATTAATAATGACGGTTACAGTCATTAATGGTAGACGTTTCGGAAGTTATGGACATAGTGGGCACTTATATTAGAGAATGTAACATCACAGCAGCTATAAAATAGATTCTGGAGGGGGGCTCTAGGGATTATTGAGAGGAGAGGTTCCAAAATAGGCTCTGGTTTTTAGTTTGAAGGGGCATCTTTCTCTTCACTAGCAGCACTTTCCTCTTTTCTTTTCTTTTCATTACAGGATTTTAGTTGATCTTTGAGGGGAGTCCAAAATAGGAGCCAACGACTCATAATTTGATCCTTGTGAGTCTTCTCGGTGACGGTAGGAGGGTTCTCTCTCTCTCTTGTTTCTATCTATGACAATGCAGGCAGCGTAGCCCATGCGTAGGACGTAAAATGTGCAGTTCTCTTTGGGCCAGCGACTTATCTCGGTGGTGCAGACGTGGGTGGACAATCTTCCTCTCTACAGCAATGCACAAAAGGTGGTAGACGGCACCAGGCTTTAAGAACTGCAGTTGCTACCTTGTGAGGACTATGGTGGTCAGTTTCTCTTTCTCTCTTTCTCTCTCATGGCGATCGTGGCCTTGCTGCCCAACAGTGGACACCATTAATAGTCACAGACCAACAGCGTTAGCGAGACAAGGGAAAATTCAGTTCTTTTAATTACTTATTATATTGAAAACAATTATTTAATTTAAATTCCATATTTCTTTTTAGTTTATTATTTGCAAAAGGCCATGTAGCCCTCTCTAGCAGAGACTATTCTTGGGTTTTCGTACCCATACAGGAGGCACCCTAGGCAATAGTCTCCTAAAACAAGTTTTCTTCCCCAGTGTTAGTGTGACCAAAATTTATGCATCAACACCTTTTTGGTGGTAGAAGGAGGGCCTTTCTCCCGCCTTTTTGTTTATGAGTTTTTCTTGCCCTTTTTTAAGCCATTGTTATCCCATTTTCTGAAATATTTATTTTCTATCCTTTTTCAGTCCTTTTTTTTATTTTTCAAAAATTTCATTTTCCTTGTTTCAAACTTGTTTTATTTAAAATTTCTATTTTCAGCCATTGTCTTGAAATTTTTTTTAAAGAATTTTCAAGCCCTTTATTTCTTGTTCTTAGAAGTTCATTTCTTGAAAACTTTCAGGTCTCATCACCCATTTTTCTTTAATCTTTTTCCTTGTTTTTTTTTTAAATCCTTGTTTACAATCCCATTTTCGAATTTGTGTTTTGGTGGTCCTTACCTTAGTCCTAGGTTAGGTAAGGGGGTTTTATTTGATTATGCAATTTTAAGTTTATTTTCCTAAAATCTTGCATTTTACTATTTTCCTTTTTAATTTTATAAGTATTGCAATTTTATAAATTTTTTTTTTCAAAAAATTATTATTTCAATTTTTTTTTCTTTTATGCAATTTTATAGTTTTATATTTTATAGTTTTGTTTTATGAGTGAACTCTCTTCTATTTCTAACTAACTAGTCACTCGTCTCTTCGCATTAAGAAAACAACAAGCCTCACGTTTTCCAAGTTTTATTCCTAGAAAAGCTCGGACTAGGATGGTAGCTAATCAACCCCCAGCTTCCTTGGTCAGTAACCTCTTTAACTTTACTAATTACCATGACATCCCAAGGTCACTTCAGAACATAAATTTTTTCTATGACTTCACAAACCCTTCAAGTAATGCCTATCAACATATACAATGTTTTGAAACTTTACTAGGCATCCACAACATTGTCCAAAATGATGTGGCATGTAGAGTATTTGT
This sequence comes from Gnetum montanum, assembly GCA_015680685.1. Taxonomy (NCBI): domain Eukaryota; kingdom Viridiplantae; phylum Streptophyta; class Gnetopsida; order Gnetales; family Gnetaceae; genus Gnetum; species Gnetum montanum. The sequence continues at coordinate 213,423 of MNCI01034569.1, read as the reverse complement.
GACAACTTTCAGAACCAAAGCAATCCAATGGTTTCTGATGCTCCCCAATGCCTCCATTAACTCATGTCAGGAGTTCAAAAATAAGTTTTTGACTCAATTTGACAAATTCACAGGCCCTGCCATAACATCTATCAACTTCACCAGCTTAAGAAGGCTACCTAGGGAAAATGCTAGGGATTATAACCTTAGATTCCTTTACCAGTTGGCCTATGTGCCAAGTGAGATGCGTCCACAACCCAATGGCATACTCAACTTTTACCTCTCTACCATTGACCCATTCTTTGCCTATGTCATCAAATCGGACCCCAACATAACAGAAATATAAGGGGCAATGGCTAAAGCCGCGGAGCTAGAACAAATTACCCTTATGAACAACATTCAAACCCAGTTTGAAATAATAAGCGTTAGCAACCCTATGTAACATAGTTTTGTTTCTCTACCAACTTTTCCAATGACCAACACTATGTTTCAAATTCCTGTTCCCCTTCAAATGACTCAACCTACAAAGAGCTATTTTCAAGGTCTCACATTTTCTCCATTCCTACCATCTAACACTGGTTTGAATGAGGATCAATCAAAGGCCTTAATTCAATCTATCATAAACCCAATCGAGGTACCTAATCCTACTGAACCCCCAACTCAAACTCAAGATCAAATGACCTAAATATTAAATTCACTTCAAAAACATTCCAACGAAGTAGTTGAACTAAAGAGAAACAACAACAAGGGTCCTATACAACCAGAAAAGTCAAGTTCATCAACCAATGATGATTATTGCCACCTCCATAACACTAGGCAACATTCTGCATCAGGGTAGTTGCTGTCGAAGTCTTTGCCAGAGCTTAGTGGCCAAGGAATCCTAGGTAAAGTCAAAGGCCAAGGCCATGGACTATTGTCATCTATGTATGCCAAACTATATGGCCGCGATGGAATCCTCAAAGGCAAATGCAAATGCAAAGGGCAAGGCCAGGTTTCAGGGCGCTGGAACACAACATCAAAATGGTTCAAAGAAATGATAAAACTGGTTTAGGGTATATATGTATGTATATACACATAATGATCAAATTAGTTTTTCTGTTTTTTCCCAATTTTGAATGCAAGCTTCAATATGAAGCCAAGTGTGCATTAAACATCAAATTAAATTTATGATTTGCGGCAGGCCTTGTAAATCCTTTTTCCTTGTGCATAGTGCCTCTATTCCCCTGCAATCACTGGAATTCATAGATTCCCACATGCATTTTTTCAAATGCCGTCCTGCTATTCGGTAGCACAGAGCCTCAACGATTGTGTCAGCCTCGTATAGCTTAAATTTACGAGCATCATATTGTAAAGTATGTTTACAATAACTCTTTGATTACAATAAATCTTTGAAATAATTACTTTTTTGATTGGGTATCACAGCAAAAACGCCCTTGACAATCTCAGTATTACAAACTCAAGCTCCCAGTAGAACTCTTTGATCCATGATAACGGCAATTTTATAATGTCTTTGAAACCAAGTTCAATGTCAGCTTCTGGCTTACTGAAACCTTCGTTCAGTAACCTAAAATGAAAATGAAAATTAAATTATGATAGGAAAAATTGCAAGGAAGATTCTAAAATCTGATCGCCAAAATGAGAAGCAAAGAGGATAAAAAAACGGGTTTAAATTTAAAAAATTAGTAAAGAAAAGAGATATGTATTGTAGTTAGACAAAGTATGTTTCCTTTTCTTTTTCATAATGATTATCAGTTAATCATCATTTGTCAGGACTATTTGGCAGCAGATATCAAATATAACATTTTTACGGAGCCATGCATGCATGCAAGAAAGCAAGAAAAGACCACCAATTCCAATTCCATCGTCAATGTAATCAATACCTTCTATATTGAAACAACATATTATTTGTATAGTGTGGTGGTCACCACTTACGGTGCTCATCAATATGAAACCATTCAAAATAGGGAGGACGGAAGAAATCTTCAACGTCAGATTTTCCCTGCGCATGAAAAGGGCCTTCCACGAAATGGATATCCAATCTTTCCAGAATACGATCATCCCATTTCGCTATTTGCCGTTTCAGGATCTCTGCGCTGGTTCTGAACCAACACCTTCAATTTTGCCATCGAACATTTTTTCAATGCCAGAATTTCAGATCTCAGCAAAGAAAACTAAAGATGTCCCAACCCTTTTGGAAGGAAGGAATTTCTGTGAGATAAAGTAAAATTTCGAAAACGCACATGGTCCATGCGGTCGGTCGAAAAAAAAGAAGCTTTTATTTATAACAAATAAACGGTAAGGAAATTAACATATCAAGAAGAATTATTACATAAACTGTGAGAACATAAGCTATGAAGAAGACGAATCTGTTGAAGAATGGAAGGATATCGATTTTTCGCACGGTTGCTGATTCCTCTTAAAACTGCAACTTTAAAAGAAATTATTGTAATTCAACGTGGGATGTTTGAGGAACAGTCTAAGCCATTCATTCGTTCATTCCTTGGATGTCGTTACAGTAAATCTTTAACCGCAATCACAGTAACGTATGCACTCCAATCCGTCTCTGCAATTACTTTCCGCAACTCGAACTGAGACGAGAGGTTTTTCTTTTATAAAGAGTAAATGTAATGCGATGGTTAAAAATGTGATTCGGTTCACGCCGAGCCGGATGTAGCCAATGCTGGTCAAAAGCCCATCAAATTGATTCAAGGATTTGAACTACAATTGAAAATGAACACGATTTAAAGTGATTGCTCAGATTTGTCTGTAACGTAATCTTTTTGAACTGACGGCAGAAGAACTGGGTTGACTTTGAAGATATAGTTCCACACGAACTACTCAATCTTGAACTACATTAATATAGACACGCGCCTCTCTCGACTGACGTCTGATATCTGATAAAATTGGAATCATACAGATTTGCATGTCAAGGATGACACACAAATCGAGAAATAGGCCAAAATTGTTTTTTTTTTCAACCAAATAATCCAACACCCACCGCCTAAATATTAAATAGTATCTAAAATTACCATCGGTGTTTTTGCTGTTTCCCTCTTGTTAAGCACGCACAGTTGCGATAAACTGTGCCAGTAAAAGGATGTTGAGATGTACACAGCCAAATAGAAGACTGGTAAAAGCTTACGCTTGCTTGATCGCTAGTATTTAATCTTTTTTCGAGTGAAAATGGGAATAACAATCTCTCAATCTCTGAATATTTTTTAGCCTTACTAAGGCCTGAAGTTTGCCCTGTACAATTTTGGGAAATATGGGACTCCACAATCAGGGCCTTGCACATGGTAGTTAAATGAGGGATCAACACACGTGTCATTTTTTGATTGAAAAATATGTGAAGATGTCTTTATTCTTTATGAGTTGAGATCATAATGTAAGAGATGTGAAGACACGGAAGTGTGAAAAATTAAGGATGATGACTAAGAGATTAAGATTGTGGATGAGTAGGGGTTGTGTTACCGGCCTAAGTTATCTTCCCTAAAAAAAACCAGGAAAAGAGATTAAGATTGTGGATGCATTTGCAAGAGGTTTTGAAAAGCTTGGTAATGGAATGAAATTGAAAAAGTTTAAATTAGCAGAGCTTTAATGGAGTATTATGGAAGGCTACATCTCGATTAAGAAGGAAGCATGAAAAGACCAAAAAACAATTTAATCATGTTAGCCTTCATTCGCTTTTCATTACTCCAATTGTGTGTATACATAGAAGCTCATGACCTATATTTTGACATTGAGCCATAAAATGACACTAGGTTCACTTGTAAACAATGCAAGGCTACACTATATTAATCTCATGATGCTTAAGAAAACAAATAATTATTATGGTACTTGCCTTGTCAAAGGTAATAGTACACCACATTCTACTCCATGTAATCTTGCAAGGCAAAAAATTGAAAATTAATCCAAAATATATTTCCCAAACTTAAAAAACATAAAACTATCATAAAGAATTATTTAAAATAATTCTCAACTTAGGATTAAAAAAGATTGAAATCAAAAATCTATGATCCAAGGCAAAAAGTTTCTAGAGGATAAGTGAAAACTCAAAAAAAAAAAAAATCAAAAACCTAAATCTAATGTAAAAGATTAATTTAAAAATTCCTAAAAAGTCCAAAAAACAAAGAATTATCTTTTAACCACAAATCCATCTACCAAATGTACTAAAATTTATTGGTTTTATTTATATTTTATACATTTTATTTCCATTTATATTCTACCAATTTTATGTCAAGCAGTGTTGAAATCTCTAAAATTGCAAGCCTTTTATTCAAGAGATAGCAATCTATTGAATTTAATTAAATGCTTCAAATTGAATAATAAAAATATCTTTCGAGTTTCAAAGTCTTGAAGATTCTCTTTGTTGCTATATAGACTTCTCAAAATTGTATTAGACTAATGATGAGTGGCAAGATACCCTTACACTCAACCATAAGAATATGAGCGTTTTCAAGCGCGATCCGGTCGAACTTCGCAGATGGACTAGTTGTGTCACCTAGACAGATAGCCTGAGGTCGCAGTTTGTTGTCTTCCCACCTGGACTAGTATTAGCTTTGTCATGTATGGTTTAGTCCAGAGTAAGGTGTATGATGTGGTTCCTAATCTAACGCTACTCTTGAAGGCAATAGAAAGAGAGTAATATTAACTAATCTAGGAGAGAAAGAGTAAGAGAATCTAATCTAGCCTAAGTGCGATGAGCATATGTTCCTTGATTATCTGTACACATCTTGGACTTTGTGCACGTCTACCACTGGGATTACCAAGCATAGATCCTAGGTACGCTTCTGGGTTACAAAGTAGTCACACTTAAATGCTCGTAATCAAGTCGTATTCAGTCCGCATTCTAACATGAGATAAGGGTGAGTGAGTATTAACTAAGAAAATAGTAAATAATAATTAATTAAATAAATAACAAAGTGAATGTTGCAATGATGAAGTAATCTTGATCTTTACTGCCGATCATGTGTGTGTCCAAGTACGTCACACGCAAATAAAGGATGCCGTACAATTACATTCACCACACTGTGGGCATAAATGGGAAAATAATCTATCTCTAGAGGGATCAAACTACTAGAGTTTAGCTACAATCTAACTCTATGCTGAAACAAGGGAGAGCTGCCTCTTATTTATAGAACTGGCGCTGGGCTGCGATATTGCGTCTGTGATATCGCGGCCCATGCGATATCGCTTCTCATCATACCCCCACGACTAAATGAAAACTCGTCCTCGAGTTACAGTTATTACATAGTGAATAGGTATGGGATTATTGGATGGTGAAAATGGGACTATGGCGCAGTGTGAAATGAAAACAAAATAAAGACACAACACATAGAATATGCTACAACTACAAAAATTTGGAACTCATGTAGTTCCTGGTGGCAGTGGCTCCTCCATTAGTGCCTTCCCTTTGTCTTGTGCTCTAGGTTTTGAGGTTTGATGACGTCGAAGTATGGCTTGGAGCTTTTCCTTTTCAGTTCAAGGGTCTTGTGCCATCCATGCTAATGTTCCAATATTTGACAAAGTCGGCTCCTCCCATGGATAGGGTAGTTGCGGGAACATTTGGTTGGCCTTGACATACCAAGCCACGAACACCCGTCGTTCCTCCTCATAGGCTCTGGCTTTATTCTTGTGTTTGTGAAGGTCTGTTAGCCATCCAGCCAAGTCAGTTGCGACATATTTCTATCCCTGGTAGCTAGCTTTTACCATTGCAAGTTCAAAATTTGCGACTTCCAATTTCTCCATCAACCTCTTGCGTTCCGCAAATTCTGCTTCGTATTTGATGTGGGTGGAAGCTACTTGCTACTTGAGCTCTTTTCTCAGGTGCCCTGCTATTAACATGGTAGGGTAGGCATATCTTAGGTTTGCCAACTCAATGTACTCTGTCAAGTCCTAAATCTGCAGGTCCCGATTCTTAACTTCCACTTGGTGGGTGAACGTGTATGTGTCCAATATGGCCCACCAATCAGTGTGTTGAGCACTAATAGTGTTGATTTGGGCCTTGGCAATATGGATATCCTTTTCAAGGATCTGTTTATATATCCCCACCTAATCACAGAAGTGCTCCTTCAGCTTCTCATGTCGTTTAGCCTCATTTTTCCATGCGCTTATCTCAATCGCTGACTTTTGATGAATGGTGTGTACTTCCTCCAATGAGAGAGTTTGATTTTCTCTGGCTAAACAACTCACGTCTCAGTTGACCAGGATGAAGTGTTCTCATAGTTGATGAAAGTGTTCATCGAGAACGTTCTTTTGCTTTTCTACAGTGGTCAACCAAAGATTGTCTGCAACCAGCTGCTTGTTTTCTTCTTATAAGGCCTTGAGTATATTAAGATGCACATGGGTTTACACCTGTGCTGTGGAGGCATCCCAAATAGCCTTCTTTTTCTCATCGGCCACACTTTGATTCTCCTCTATTAATTTGGTTAGCTTCTTGGTTCTAAAGTTTTCTAGATGGTCTACGGGAACAAATTGCAGAGGGTCCTGCTATGCTGCTTGTAAGGCCACAAGGTGCTCTTGTAGTTTCTACACTTCAGCTTCAGCATGCTTGGCCCTCACTTCAGATAAGACTAGCTTCCCCTTTGTGGAAATGAAGTATGATTGAATTGTTGTAATATTTTGAGGGATGTCAAATAGGGATGTCATTACTTGCCATGTTTGAAGCAATCAATCAAGCACATCCTCATGTTCTGCAGGAGTCATTGAGGTTCTGGTCGGTGTTTGAGCATCCCATGCTCCTATGAGATCTGCTGATGACATAATAGGTACGTTGAAGGATTCTTTGATGTGGTTAGTAACCACTTTTGCAACTCCCACGACATTCTGGTATTGCATGACCACCATAGTGGCCCCTTCACCAGTCTCTAACTGCACCTGGAAGGATGCCGTGTTTCCTGAGATTTGTTGTGACCATCTACTTTCCCCTCCTCCTGTTTGAATGGATACTCACCCCCTTATGCGTTCCAATGAAACTATAGGCTGGATGACATCATTGATGATGCAGAAGAGGTTTGCATCATCATGACTTCCCCAACTGACCATCTCAATGATGGCCCTAAGATGGCTCATCGACGATCTGTAGTCTTGCAGTGGTGATAGATGATCTTGGCCTATGCTAGGCCATGCTTTTTGTTGTTGGTTGGGATCCATGGCTGGAGGTTAACTAGGTCCTGCAAGTTGGATTGTAGTTGGTCAAGCCATTTGTTCTTCTTCTTGTTGTGGTCCCAGCTCTTCGCCAGTGCTTTTTCTTGGAGTTGGTACCTTTAACAATTCAGCATATGAAGTAGTCTAGGCTTTTCAAAGGACGTTATTAGTGTATCCCCAAATACTAGCATGTTGGCACAACTTTCTGATAAGACAAGGGAAAGGTAGTGCCATCTTCCCTATCTTTTGTTCTTCGAACCATCTCAGGATCTCTGTCAAATATAGATGAGGTAGGTTAGCGTTAACCTTTCCCATCAACACTGCACATCCTCTAGTCGCATACATCGATATTCTTTTTGGGCCCTTTGTGGGGAAGAGGTGATATGTTTCAATTTTGAAGTAAACTCTCTCTTCTGTTGTCAATTCACCAAATGTTTTATCTCTGCCATAAGCCTTCTCCAACCAATCCTTTCGCACATCTATATCTGAACGGGTAGATAACTGAGCAACCTTGGGCCTTATATTTGGAAGGTTTAACACTTCCAAAATGGCATGCGCAGAGAAGTCAACTATCACACCAAAAATATTAACAGTGGTGCCTTGCTCCTTATTGTGCCAAAATGGGTACATCTCTCCTAAGTCCCAAGCACTGCTTTCAGAAAGGATAGGCCATAAGGGAGACCCTTTGAGGTGATCCCTAATGGCTTTAGGGGCAAACTCTACAAATGATTCAAATTTCAATCCCAGAATCACTACAGTGAATGTGGACTTCTCAATGATATCCTGAACACACTCTTGGGGCAACATGAGTTGTTGTCCTAGTTCAGCCAATGCAGCAGCTCCACCTTCTGCCTGCCCGGTCCATCTGGTAGGAGGTTCGTCTTGGTGAATGTTGAATGATTGCTCCTCCTGTTCTACATGTTTTCTAGTAGGTCTTTTTCTTCCAACTCTCCAAGATCATTTACTTCCACCCTGGGTAGGACCTTCTTGTTATCCACATTTTAGGGCCATCTGCAATCACATGGGCCAAGCGTTAGTAAGGTTGTTTTTGGAATTAAGTTATACATTATTGCTTACCTTAATTAATGGTCTTATGTTATCACGTGTGATCTTGCTCAACAGTTTTTAATAATGAGTCCTATGACTTAGGTGGTTTCCATTTTAGTTTCTCGGTATACCTAGGGATTAAATGATTTTTAGGCACAATTATTCTAAGTGTTAGAGTTAATTACCCTAGCTGATGTTCTTTGGGTAATGATAAATTTCAAAAAAGTTAGGAGTGTTTTGGCAAGTGTCCCTCCCCCACGACTAAGCTAAACACTCCGAGTTCAAGAAGGTTCAAATGGAATTAAAATTGGAGTACCAACGAGCGAAATAGAGTGAGAAAAGCAAGGGTCACTCAATCGCAAGTTGGAGAAAAAAATTCCAAAAACTCCCTCCGTGTGAATGACAAAATGATGCTAAGTGTGATGGATGGGTAACCTATTTATAGGTTACGGCGATGTGATATCACATACGATACATCTCATATGCAATATCATGTCCCTAGTGACATGGGTCACCATGAAAATACTGACTTTTTAAATGATTTTCTTGAAATTAACATTGGAAATTGAGGACATTGACTATGATCAAGATGTTCTAGGGCAATTTCATTACTTATAGAGGCACAATTAATGATGATGGTGTGGATTTTACCAATAAAACTTTGGGTGGGAGAAAAAGATTAGGTAATGGTACATTGGAATGTTGAAATTTAAAGGGATAATAGTAGGGAAAGAATGTTATGAAGAATTATGCTAAGGGTAAGAAATGATGTGTGTGAGCTCTATCATAAGTGAGAATTACAAAAGATTACACAAGTAGGTCCTCCCCAAAGCAAGTTTCAACCTATAATGCCCTTGTGTAACCACACTTAAAGTGTCTGTGGGCACTAGAAGCATTATATGTAATCTACAATAAATCCACAAAACATACACATGTAAATATCACCGGAATGAGATGAAAATTATATGATACATGGGACACGAGCTACAATTACATGAGCAGTGAGATGAGATGAACTATGGAAATGGATCGTAGAGATTAGGACATGAGGTAACTGACCAAGGGCACAGTGAATCGTCCATGAAAAGCATGATTAACGTGTCATTAACCCATCATTCCAAGATCAGGACCAAATCCATTATTCTAATCAGTGACATCGCATTGCTTCATCCCATGATGAACAACTATGAGAGTACCATAACAACAAGCTGTATGATCACTTGGTGTTTTATTCAAGGGAGGAGTGATTTTTGTTTTGTGGCGCTTCCTTTTTTTCTTTTTCTTTTCTCTTTCTTCTTTTTTTTTTTTAAATACTGAATCTAGAGAAGCTGCCAACCTTCAGGCATGGGTGCATGTCTTTCCAGTGGGACCCCCTAGAACAGCATTGGATTTTTGAGTGCCCTTTTGATTACTCTTACTCCCATTTTTCATTAGATCTACAAGAATCTTAGTACAACCACATTGCATGATAACTCCCATAGACGTCACCAAGGAGAATCTGCAAGTCCCCTTGATGTCACACCCTAATCATTCCCTCTTGCTCCATCCTTCTTCATTTGAGGTATAATGAACACAAAATTAATTTTAAGTTTTAAAAATGTCAAGAATACCACTGTACCCTCGAACAGAACCTCTTATTTGTAGAATGGATGAGTGGGTGTAATGGGTTCACTGTCCACATAATTGATTACTCAAGACTTAATAACATAGAACATACCTCAACCAACGATCCACATGAGTGTTTTATTCATAGATGAGATTACTTATAAAAATGTAAAAACACAAAAACACAAAAACACAAAAAGATAAAACAAAAAGTTGAAAAATTGAAAAATTGAAAAACAAAAACAAAAAGTTGTAAAATCAAACAAAATAAAAAATGTTTTTTAATCCTGCTTGTCACTAGAATTGGGATGGAAAGGATTAATAATTGACGATGGGGATCCTTGCATGTTGGAAGTATTCTGGCTTGGTTATATTTACCCCATCGAGTTTCACACACTTGATTATAATGAGCATAGTGGGGCAATTTATATGATGTAGTTCCTAGATAATGAGTTGACCCACTATGATATTTGGGACCATTAGATGGTATGCAAGGATTGGGTTGTCGTTCTCCATTCTTGTGTTCATTGGTGGCCCTGATGAAGTTACATGAGGCATTGGGTTTGAAGATGAGGGTGCACCACAGTGTGGGACTTGTGCTGAGTTGGAAGGTGTAGTGGCCTTAGAATTGTATTGTCCCTTCTTACGACCATGTTTAAAGAAGGGGCACTTTGAATGTTGAGGAGGCCTCTCACTACTATTGGTAGTATTAGCACAAGTGATGTTTGTGGGTTTTTGCTGTGGTGTGGAAACCTTAGGAACATTTGATGGCACTGTGGAAGGAGGGAAAGGATGAGAATGTTGAAAGTTAGGAGGTGTATAAGGTGCACAAGGTGGAGGTTGTGTTGGAGGCATGGGTTGATAGTATTGAGGAGAATGGTATTGTGGTGATATAAAGTGTGTTGGCCTAGTTGGAGAAATAGGATGTTGAACAAGATAAGCATTTGGATTTGGATGATATGAAGGGTGTCCCCAGTCTAGTGGTTGTCTCCCTCATGATTGGGATTGTTGCCACTATGATTGAACATAGTATCTTTGCACAAACTCTGGATGTAATGTGTTTCCACAATGCTCATGTAAATGTAACAAGATTGGGCATTGGCCTTTGGGGTGATCGTACAGGCATATGTTGCATTCATACGTATGATTGGCAGTTGAGATCTTATTTTTCTTATCCCTTCTTTTCGATTGTCTAATGTTTTGTCTTGCTTCTTGGGTTGTCAAAACTCTATCTCCAATAATTTTGATAAATTCTCCACACTTTTGATACATCCATTCCAACATCTTATTGATTGATGAGACGCGGTTTACACTAGGCTGCGATATCGCGTACGCGATATCGCGACCGACGCGATATCGCATCCCATGCTATATCGCGTACGCGATATCGCGTCTTCTCCTGCGATATCGTGTACGCGATATCGCGTCGCGCCGCCATTTCTATAAATAAGAGGCGGCACTTCCCTTTTTCCCAAAATCCTGGCTAGTGTAGCGAAGCTCTGGCAGATTGATCACTCCAGAGTTAGAATTTTTCCCCATGTGCCCGCAGTAGGAGTCCTAGAGTGAACGGCTCTTTATTCGAGCAGCTTGTAACCTGAACCCAAGTTGTGTACGGCAATAAAGACGAACTTGTTTGGATAAACCTTGCAGCACGTGGTTTCATTTATTGCTTTATTTCCTGCTTTCCTAGTGCGTTCAAGTACGACTTGATTACGAGCGTCTACGGACGTGTACGGCTAGTCAAGGAATCGGCTGCTTGACGCAATGCATGAGTACGACTCAATTACGAGCATTGGATGCTTGGTAACCCAGTAGCGTATTCCAGGATTCTGCGCTTGGTAACTCCCGGGTCTGATGTGTACGGCTAGTTGAGGAATCGGCTGCTCATTGCTAGGCTAGATCGTGTGATAAGTACGACTTAGTTACGAGCACCCACGGGTGTGTACGGCTGGCTAAGGAATCGGCTGCTTATCACACGTAGGCTAAATAGGTGCCTCAGTACGACCACTTCGAGCACTTGCGTTACGTGTGGCGATCCCAGTAACGATTAGCGTTTGGTAAGCTGCAGTTGCATAGTTCAGGGTGTGTCCGGCAAGTGGGAACGGATGCTGACGCTAGTTAATTTAGACTTAGATCTTAGTTAGAGTTAGTTTAGTTTTCTCAACCCTTTCTCCTGGTAGCATAGAAGATAAGCCAAAAATACCAAAAAAATCACATACCTCAGACTTGCTTAACCATACACCGTGACACATACAAGCAAGCCTGGGAAGACAACGAACGATTAACCCCAAGTGTTTGTTGTGGCGTTAAGGCATTTAGTCTGCGGAGTTCGACTGGATCGCGCGTGCACGCTCGTATTCGTATGGTGGAGTGTAGGGGTACCTCGCCACTCATCATTGATCTTTGCCTTGACTTCTTCTAATGTTTGTTGTGTTGGCAAAGATGATGTTTCCACCTTGAGATTGGTTGATTTCTCCTTTTTATGATCATGAACCTTTGTTAAGTTGAGATTTTGGTCCCCTTAATGTTTTTCAACACTTTCCCATCTAGCCATTTCTCCTTCTTCTTTTGCTACCTACGTAACAAGCTCTTGGACTTGATGGGTTTGTAGTTTATATAATTGACCTTGGGCATACATTCCTAAGGTCTCTCTTGTTTCATTACAGCCCATCAATAATATGGTACATTAGCCTTTCCTCAGAGAACCCATGGGTTGGACAATTTTTTAACAATGCATAATATCTTTCTAAGGCCATGTCCAAGGGTTCGTGTTTTGCTTATTTCCATCCTTGGATTTGTTTCCTCAAGGTTGACACTCTTGCATAAGTTTGATATTTTTTGTTAAAGACTTCTACCATTGTTGACCAACGTTGTATTAAATTTGGTTTTAACGATCTATAGCATACTTTTGCTTGGTCAACGAGTGTTATAGGAAAGAGCTTAATTTTTTTCCACCCATTATAAATGTTATTCCATGTACAGGCATTGTAGAAGGCTTGTAAATGTTGATGTAGATCTAAGTCATAGCCTCTTGAGAAAGTAGGGAAGTTGTTTAAATTGAGCCTAGGTAGACGGCTCTCTTTAATATGCCTACGTGAGATTCGAACAGCCTCTTGTATTTGCGTTAAGCTTGTAGTGACCAATAGGGGTTCATCGTCATCAGGTGAGTTATGCTTCCATGTGTTGGGATGACGTTGCTTTTGTTCATGTTTATAACAAACCCCCATCTTAGGTTGTATACTCCAATCTTCATCATCATATAATTCATTGGTTCTCCAATGAATTTCCTTACTAAGTGTGGCATTATCGTAATCTTGTAGGAGAGGCATGGTTGTGAAGTTGTGTGTGAGTTTATACGTGACTTTTAATAATTACTTTTTCTAAAAGATATATCGTTAAGTCCTTTACAGTGACCTTGTATAATATAACTAATCTAGATGACTAGCACCATCCCCGGCAACGGTGCCAATGGTGAGTGGTGAGATACCCCTACACTCAACCATACGAATACAAGAGTTTTCACGTGCGATCCAATTGAACTCCACAGACGGACTAGTTGTGGCACCTAGATAGTTAGCCTTAGGTCGTAGTTCACTATCTTCTGACTTGGACTAGTATTAGCTTTGTCACGTATGGTTTAGTCTAGAGTGAGGTGTATGATGTGGTTCCTAATCTAACACTACTCTTGAAGGCAATAGAAAGAGAGTAATATTAACTAATCTACGAGAGAAAGAGTAAGAGAATCTAATCTAGCCTAAGTATGATGAACATTCATTCCTTGATTATCCGTACACATTTTGGACTTTGTGCACGTCTACCACTGGGATTACCAAGCTGAGATCCTAGGTATGCTACTGTGTTACCAAGTAGTCATACTTAAATGCTCATAATCAAGTTGTACTCATTTCGCGTTCTAACATGAGATAAGGGTGAGAGAGTATTAACTAAGAAAGTAGTAAATAAAAATTAATTAAATAAATAACAAAGTGAATGCTGCAATGATGAAGTAATCTCGATCTTTATTGCCAATCATGTGCATGTCCAAGTACGTCACACTCGAATAAAGGATGCTGTACAATTGCATTCACCACACTACGGGCATACACGGGAAAATAATCTATCTCTAGAATTGAAAGAGTTTAGCTACAATCTAACTCTATGTTGAAACAAGGGAGAGCTTCCTCTTATTTATATAATTGGTGGCGGGCTGCGATATCACGTATGCGATATCGTAGAGAAAGATGTGATATCACGTATGCGATATCGTGGCCCATGTGATATTGCATCTCATCAAATAACTAGAAATTTGTTATATAGACATGATTCTTTAGAAAATGGCTAGCCACAACTTTTAGATTTTTCCTTCAGTTCAATTTTTTTGGATTATACAAAATGAAAGGTTAAGGTGAGGATTCTTGCCAAACCCCATCACTCTTAAGAACTCATTATGCTACCAATGAACATGGTCCTCATTCTTTTTTTTAGGAAATTTTTCCCATGTGTACTTCATTCTTAAGGTAGGAATTCCAACACAAGTATGGTCTGATCGATTAGCTACATTGAGAAAGAACATGGTCCTTTTAAAAACATTTCCCATGATATAATTCAACCCTCATGCATGGGCCTTGAATTATAAGCTAGATGACATCATAGTAGGCCTCTTGGGTGGCTAAGGGTTCTCAAGTGGAGAGGAACTCACTTCACCCTATTGCTCACGAGATAGCCATGGATCATCACACTTGAGGGGTAGGGCTTGTAAGAGAGAAATGAAAATTTTTAAAGTCACTTAGTGATTGTAGCTAATCATTCTTTAATCTCACATGTCGTACATTCACATGATCATGATAATAACATAATAATTTAGTATAAATCTCATTTTTCATAATCCAAAATGATTTACGTACAATATTAATTACACTAAACCCTCTTCCACTTGTTTTCTTGATGCATGTTGCACCAAATGACTAAGAGTTTGCACTACATCAGACATTAGAGGCTTGAATTCTGGCTCTGGCTACCATGAAAAATACAAGAATTTCAAATTCATTTTATCTTACCAAATTAATATTATGATTTTCTTATGCTAAAAACAAAACATGTTTATCTTACTTGAAGACACATAGATATTATATCCACAAAGATAGACATAGGTTTTATGAGATAGATTTCTTTCAATGTTGGATCAACCATTTTTGCCAGCACATCCATATCATGAAGTTGCCAGATTGCCCATCTTATGAGGAATTTCTCAGACTGGTGCTTGGAACTACAATGGTGATTGAAACTACAATGGTGGAAAGATCAAAGTGAAATTAACCTGGAAAAACACAGTGATATGTAACTTCATTGGCAAAAGAGCAGTATGAAATAAAATGAACTAAGAAAATATCCTTGATCCAGAATAGTAGTAGGAGAGAGATTAGAATGAACTAAGTCTATATATAAAATGCTAGTTTATGCCTATCTTCTTCTATTTTTTTCCACCTGATAAATTGCATTTTTGGAAGGCTATGATATTAGGCACTTCATATCAAAGTCATGATATCAAATCCCTGATATTAGGGCACAAGCTACGATGTTGAATATTTGATATTGCGAACATGTGCAGATCTATAAATATGACACTTAGACACATGGTCCAAAAGCAATTTTCATTCCAACCTTAGTGAAATTATGTCAATTTGTTTTCTTGATTTTAGAACTTAACACTTAGCAGTGTATGCTCACAGTCTGATGTTAAGTAATTGAACAGTCTTTATTTGAGTGGAATGTACTTGGACATGTTTCATGACTAGAAATAAAGATCAAGATTACTTTGCATCATTGCAACATCACTTAGATTTCTTTACAGTCTACTTAGACTAATGTTTACTACTTTGACTTAGTATAACAATCACTATTTTCCTAGTTACTGATTTACTTTTGCACGTTACTATTACTGTTGTTATGCAAAATGGATATGATTGATTCTGAGCATTAAGTGTGATTGTTTGACAACCTAGTAGTATTATCACTTGGTTTGCCTAGTAGCGAGATACTTGGTAATACCAGTAATGATTACATAAGTTTAAAATGTGTGTGGAGAATTAGGAACAAGTGTCCATCACACTAGGCTAGATTAGATTTGTTTACTATTACTTGGATTTAGAAACCACTTCATTTACCTTATGTTCATTGGGAGTAATATGGCCCTACAACATCAACACATCATACACCTCACTATGAGTTAAACCATATGCATTGATTTTACTAGCTGACATGGAAAGATAATGATCATGAACTTAAACCAATTACTAGCATAACTACATTGCCTTGTCCTTAGAATTAGACTAGGCTATGCATGAACACTCATACCTTGTATGGTTGGGTGTTGGATTACTCCACTGCTCATCATTAACATCATTACTAGGGATAAGTCAATGTATGCTTAGTAATTGATTTCTCAAAACTTGTTGTATCAAAAAACCAAAGTTAACATTTTAATTTTCAATATCCTTAAACAAGTTATGCATACTTTATCAATGTCTGAAGTCACAAACATGGCCTCAAACAAAGATACATCACCACCTGCCAAGGAGACAAGAAAAAGCAATGATAGAACCATTGATGAAGAAGAATGGGGGATGCCAATGCAAACAATAATCATTTATGCTCACACTGATCCTTATCATTCAAATTTCACTTTCATCATTTATCAAGACATTCAAATGAGGTGAAAGGACATGCAAGGCAAAATAGTCCTACCTGTAGAACATGTAGAACTTAGCATGCTCCAAACTGCCCTAAGGGAAATGTAGTTGGACTAGATCTAGGAAGGGTATCATGTCACTCAACACATGAGATGACCCTATGAATTCACAAAGGAGCATATGAGAAGAGATGCTATCATGGAGATTAAACATATGCACAACAAAGGGAAGCAAGTTAACACTTTTTTTGTCTTGGAGGAACTTGATGTTGATGCATTTATTTTAGAGAAACTACACCAAAACCATGAGGATCCTTCAAAAATACCTATCATCAAACATGAGAAACCTGTCAAAGCACAACTTCGTTCCACTCTAGTAGAGACACCTTGGGGACAGGCTACTGACTCAAGGAGTAAGCGAGACTCAAGGCCAAGGGTTCCTGCGAAATCTTATAAAGAAGCATATAAGAGTAATGAAAGAAGAACAAGCCAACATCATTTTCTTGATACCTCATCTACCTCATCATGATCATTAGTGGACTTTGACTAAAGAAAACACAAGTACTGGGACTATGATAGGGAAGAAAGTAGGACTCATGACCATCATGATCAATATTCAAGACACTCTAATATAGAAGATGAAGAATATGAATGAAGGAGACAAGGGATCAACGAGAGGATTAAGAAAGATATGAGCACCGAAGGATTCATTGCTGCAATAGAGTATATGAACCTGACCATGATGATGAACTCCTCATGGCAACCCAAAGCATGATAAATATTTAGGAATCTATCCATATACCAACCAAGCATGTGACAAATAGTTGAATTAAATGGCTAGACATGAACAACATGTTGAGATTTGAATGTGGCTATAATGCTAATCAAAAACATCACCTTCAAGCTTTCCATGATGCTTACGCCCCCCAAAATATCAAAATTGATTGGAAAAAATTAAAACGATTTCCCAGAACACTTGTGAAGGAAGTAGAGAGCTGGTATAGGTCATTGGAACTTGAATCAATTTGACACTGGAGTACCATGCTTGAACTCTTCAATGATAAATACCAAACTTATTCATAAGTGTCTAATTTAAGGAAACAAATCTAGGGATGGAAGCAAGGGGATCATGAGACCCTTGATGTAGCAATGGGAAAATACTATTCACTATTACACAAATGTCGAAGCCATGGATATTCACTGAGGGAATAGCTTAGGCACATTGTAGATGGGTTGTGGAGAAAAACCAGAGAGACTCTTCGGGTTTATGCCCAAGGCACATTATTAGAAATACCCATCCATTGCATCCAAAGGCTAATTAACCAAGTGGAAAAAGAGGAAGGTGAGTTAAGAAAGAGGAAATTGGTTGAAGAGTATAATAGAGACCCGTTAATTCGAAAGAGAGATGTGCGAATATATGACAAGTAAGAGGATGAAACCTTGGAAGATGTTATCTAGAAAAAGACTCTACCTATTTAAAAATTTTGGGATTTAGTAGATGAAAATTTTGCTATAACCCTAAAGATTGTGGAAGAAAAGATTGAACAAGCTCTTAAATGGGGGAAGGAAAGGAAGAAGAAAAGAGATCATGGATAAGAAAGTTATAAGCACAAAGGAAAAGTTATTGCCATTGAAGGATACATTGACTCCAATTCAGATGAACAGGAAGGATGCAAAGTATGCTAGTATTAACATCCTAGGGGATGTTATTGTTGTATGGTCCACTTGCAAGAATCTTGGATATATGCACTTAATTTGAGCTTTGAGAAGAATCAGATGCCCAGAAGACTATCTTATCCTCAAGGTAATGGTTGGTAACCTTTCCAACCAACATATTGCCCAAGCAGAGCCTACCCTCAACCATAAAAGCAATATCAATAGTAGTGGTAGCAATCATAGATGTTGGCAATCCCACTTCCAAGGCAAGAATATCCATATAGGCAAATAGACCCTTATGGATATTATGTTTAGCATCTAATATCTCCAAGAAATACATCAATTCAAGCTTCTTCTTGTTGCTATCCACTAAAATACTAAAGACTTACTACTCCAAGAATGAATTAGAGTCATGCACATTTGCTATTAGCTAGTCCATTGAATCCCTTTCCAATCCTTTACCACTGATGCCACCACTTGCTATGCATGGTGAATTTCCATCACAACCAAAGCAGAGAAAAGATACAAGGGTAGTGAACATTCAGATAGAGAATCCTACTAGCAACAGTAAGGGTCAAATAAAGAAATGTCCTTTCTTTAGGAAAAATATTGAAAAGGTTAATAGAATTAGAGCTTCAATGAGGCCAACTTCCCATATGACATATTCCCTTACTACTAACAAGCTTTTGTCATCATCCAATACAAATATACAAACTGTCATGCTTACTAAAATAGTTACAGACTAGATTAAGGTAGGACCACTCCCTAATAAGATAATTGATCTAGGAGCTCCTTTGATTTGTTTATGAGTAGCTGAAAATCTACCATGCAAAGCTCTATTAGACTTAGGTTTTAGGGTAAATTTGATTTCTTATGAAACATATCAAGCATGGAATCTACCACCATTGAAGAATGCAACATCAAGTTAGAGCTTGTAGATCAACCTATCACCATTCCTTTAGAACAGATAGATGATGTAGTGACCACTATTAATGGGTGGACTTATCTAGTAGAATTTTTGGTAATCAATGTAAAAAATGTTGACAAGACATTTCCAATCATCATGGAGAGAGCATGGATTAGCATAATTGATGCTAAGTGAAGTATGAGAGATCTATTTGTTGAGATCTCAAAGGAGAATAAGCATAGGCCATGCATAAGCAACGAATCTCATGCATTACTACTGATAGAAAAGGGTGCAGTTGTGGACCAATCATTCAAAACACCAACATAGTTACCATACGAATCCACAACAACAATGAAAAAAAAATATGTGTAAAATAAATAGTAGGAGCCACTAAACCAAAAGACACCTTGTGGCCACTAACTAAGAACCTTCAACCATCTAAAATATGCATGGAATAGTCTGACTCATTTATTAATTCCCATTCTTAGAAAATGATTCAAACTAAGGACCCAAAAATGAAATTAAGAACTCATAATCATACAACAAAAGGAAAAGAAAACAAGGACTTAGACGATCAAAACTCAACTACCATTAAGATCACATGGGATAATAATAGAAAAGTTAAATCAATAAAGTTGGTAAGTGAATCACCTAATGTGTATGATCGAAGAGACCTAGGAAGCATTTTTCGAACACTCGCTTATGAGTTTAGTTGTGAGAGAGATACTATACCTTAATTCTAGAATTAATAAGTACTTTTCCATTTTGTGTTTTATAGTTCTTTTTACTTTTTCTATTTCTGGATACAAATTTTCCTATCCTTTTATATCTTTCACATTCTTTGACATCTTCTTATTCTTTCACATTTTTTATTTCTTAAATTTTTGATATTTTAAAACATTTTTTTATTCTTTAACATTTTCCATCTTTTAACATTTTCATTCTTTATACTTTTTCATAATTCTTACTATCTTTTTCATTTTTGTCAAACTTTGTTTTCAAAACCTTTGTAAATAATTTTGATTACTAATAAGACACATTGAATAAAGGCAAGATGTAGCCCAATAAGGTGAAGATTTCTCTATGTTATCAAGTCATAAGGGATTGATTATTTAAACAATGATCCCGCATCATCCATCCATCCATTCCATTAATAAGAGGCTCTTACCATGGCCATAATGATACTCTTTTCCATCATACAAATATGAATAAACCTATGATCATTATGCCTAGACTAAAAAGTGAAGAACCAAGTAGGAATGTAAAGGATGTGACATGAAGGGGATTTTTGAATTCTTTTGGATTATTGTTATGAGTTCTATCATGTTGCTAAGTTTGTATTATATCCTTGTAGATCTAATGAAAAATGGAAGTAAGAGTAAAATACATGTTTCCTTGAAAGATTGACATAAATAAAAATAAAAGAGCACAAAATAAATTTTTGGGGGTCCCATTAGAAAGACATGTTACCCATGCCTAAAGATAGGTGGCTTCTTAGAAATCTAAAAAATAAACCAAAGCGCCATGAATAAACTCCTCCCTTGGACAATATGCCAAGTCACGATACTCCTTGAAACATTGATAGTCTTACAGTTGTAATTCCAAGAGATGACACAATGCAATGTCATTAGAATGTGGTTTGGACTTAGTTTGAATCTTGGATAGAAAGGCTAGTGATTACTTTAACTACCAATAAAACATAAGGATTCATTATACCTATGGTAATATACCTCATTTTCCAATTTTTGCAATACCTTCTAAGTACATCTCATCTCACTATTTGAATAGTCATAACTTGTGGTTTTAAGTAACATAGAGTTAGTTTCTCAACTTGGTGATACTAAAATGTGTGCTTTGCTAAATAGGTATGCATTACATTCAACTTCATAAGTGCCTAAGGACACTTTTAGGCATGGTTATATAAGGGCATTAAGGGCTAGAGCCTGCTTTGAGGAGGACCCACTTGTATAATTGTTGTATCTTATACCTACCAAGCAATTCTACATCATCTTGAATCTTCTAGCATCAACAAATGTTAATAAAAACTTTTCATATTATTTAAACTATCTGTTTTCACAACATGAATCCATTATCCTTCTTATCCATATTATGAACTATCATAGCTTGAGATTCCTTCTTTATGAACTACCAATGACACCTTTTTGTAACAATGAGCATATCTCCATCAACCAAACATTTTGAGAAACCTTAAAACCTCTAAAACATCCAAAAGAATCAATTTTTCCCATCAGACCCTTATGAAAAATGAAATTTCTTAGGCTCTGATATTGGGTTCTTCATATCAAGTTTGCACTGCTATTGGATCCTTGATGTTAGGTCCTTGATATTAGATCTTTAAAAACCTATATATATGTGAGGAATTAATCATTTTTTTCATCATTTTTGATTTGAGTTAAGGGAGATTTTTCGAAATTTCTTCTCTAATCTAAGCTTTGACCTCCTAGATTTCCTGAGCCATAACTTGACCGTTATCACTCCAATTCTCATGCTTTTTGAACCTATTTAATCACAGAGTGTTTCCAGGGGGTTTGGAAGGAAAAGTGGGGGAGGGAATGCTACTGAGGAAAGTCTGAGCCAATTTTTTGAAAAATTCTAATGCCCAAAATGTACTTTAAGGGTAAGTACAAAGTGAAAGTTAAAATTTTTAAAGGATGATCAATCATATTAATGCCAAAACACTCAAATAAATCTCCTAATAAACTATAACCATCATTATGAGTTATACATAGGGACAAAATGAACAATTGTGAAGGATTACAATGAAATTAACACTTATATAATCATTTTTTGCAAAAAGTTTTTAACTCTACAATCTTAATAACTATGAAGTTGATCTAAATAAAAGTATGAGAAAGTAAGGAAGCTATAAAAATTAGAGAACACCTTCTAATGATTCCCAATTTATTAATGATTATAGATGGTCCCAAAGAGACAAGCATAAGGAGGACCCTTAGAAGGTGTGATGAGTGGTGAGGTTCCCCTATGCCCAACCATACAAATCACAAGTGTTCATGCGTGATCTAGTGGAATTTCAAAAACCTTAAGTTCGTAAGTACATAGGCTTTGAGGACATAAAATCTAATTGTGATAATCATTCTCTTCTCAACTACACTTTTGGAGCTTAATTATATGGTTAAGTACAATTAAGGCACATGATTTTTATTATTTTTTATTTTATTTTTATATGATTAAAAACAAGTTGAAACTTAATTGATGAACCACTTTAACTAATCTAATTGCTAATTAATAACTCACTATCCTAACATAAGTATCCAGTCCCACTTTTCATGCACATCCTAAACATGTATAATGTTGTTGGGTTACTAAACGTTAAGTGTTGCTAGGATTACCAAGAGTCATATGCATGCTTGAAATGGTCATCCTTATGTGCTTAATTAATTTCTATTTAATCTAATTAGCTTACTTTAGCTTAATTACTTGGAAGAATTAAAGGAAATTGCATAAAACATTAAATGCATGAATAAAATATTTAAGTTAGCCAAGATTCTACAAGGTTTGATCAGAAAGCTCATCTTTATTATTGCACATACTACCATGCTTAGGTACAATAGTGCTCAAATAAAGATTCATACACTTAATAACTTTTGCTAGAGGCACTTTGGAAAATATTCTAACTTTAAACAAAAGAAACCATAAGAGCTTAGCTATGCTTTGACAAAAACTATATGGAAATTGTGTGCCCAAGTGCTATATTTATAGTCCAACACATACCCTACAATATTGGATATCTGACATCACATCTTGGAGGCTGATATCGGATACTTGATATCGTAGCTCCAATATTAGATATCTGGTATCAAAGCCTTATGAAATATGATTCATCATACCAATGAAAAATTGTCCCCAAGTGAATAAGAGAAGGAACAAGTTCCTTACAAAATATTGGAAAGGTATGGGATTATTGACTAACATGCAAACTAACTCAGATGGAACAGATACACTCTAAGTGACCAAGTGTACGGATTTACAATCTTTTTGCAAAATTGGGTATTCATGATAATAGAATTAAACACTCTAGATAGAATTGACATCCAACTCCTTTCACAATTCATGAGCAAGGGAGAAGATCCAACGATCATGAATGGTCCTTATCACATGTGCTACTCTGTAAGATAGTTCCACATCTAGTCCACAATTCCAATTCCAATTACAACAAATACATGGATTAGTGTGCAATGTGTAACATATAGCTTTTAAGTATCTTGTCTTGTTGGAAGTTACATTTGGCTAGGTTGTCATTATGGTGAATTGATTCCTTTGATAGTATTAGCGGGAAAACTAAAAAATAGGGTGAAATGGATAAGTAGTCCATTAAATTTTAAAAAGTTCAAACGCAATGAAATGCTTGAAGAGGGTTGAAGAATTCACAACAATAAAAAGAGGGTTTTACTGAAAAATGTTGTGAAGATGTGCATAATTGGATGTCATTGATGGGGCAAACAAAAGGATTTGATTGTGAGAATGTCTAAGCATAAAGAACTTAACTAGTCCAATCTAAAGATATGCAAGTGGGTCCTTGCCAAAGCAAGTACAAGCCATTTATTGCCCTTGCATAACTTCAAACCAAGGAGTCTATGGGCCCCATGGATGATTAATGATTATGGAAAGTTAAGTACAAAAATCCAAAAGAAGCTACCAAATAATTCTAACACATCAAACAAAGACATTGACCAAGAACATGAAATCGACAATGAGATGAGACATGGAAAGCATAGATGGTTGAGAGAGAAAGTGGAATGGAGTTCCCAATCAAGGTCACATGAAGTTCCTTGTGAGGGTTGTGGTTAAATGACATGATAAAATCCATCCTTAGTCTATACTAAAACCAACCATGTTTAGTGACTTCGCATTGCCATCCTAAGACCACATCAACCTCTTGAGACACCATAGAATAGCCACCATTCCTTATTGAAGAAGAAAAAAGAAGTAGAAAGTGAGAAAGTGCCTTAGTTAGTAGGGACCTTCAGGCATGGGTAACATGTATTTCTAGTCCCATAGCCAGTGGCTATAGCCTGTTTATTTTATCTAAGGGGTGTGCTTTGAATTCTCATCTTTTCTTTTGATATGGAAGCCACACCATGCAAAGACTTATTCAACTTCCCATTGTTGGTTGACACATAATGGTAAGAAATCCATGAAAGCACATGTACACCCAAGTAAGTAGAAAGGCACAAAGAGTATTGAGTTTCCTTGAAGTTACATCCTATTCAAACCTTTGAATCCTTTCCAAATCTAAAAGCTACCAAGGTCATAGGTTCGTTAAAGTTGTATTAATGAACAAGGGGCCTCACATTTCTAGAACAAGGAAAATCATAGAGTTTGTGGTTGAGTGGATGTTGTCGACTCACTACCTATTTCATGAAAAAGAAACCATGTCCTAGTCATCAATAAAAAAATTCAAAGCTGGAATCCAAATACCAACAATCAAATAACTAAAGAGCACATGCCTACATTAATTAGACCACATTGTACTTAGTTGGAAATGAGACATGTTATTATTAAAACATAATAAGAAAATAACATCCAAATAAAGGAAAATATACAAGAAATTGTAAAATATTTTAGAAAGATAAAACATACTAATGATGATGCAAAACAAAAATTTTGAAAAATTAATCACATAAAAATAAAATTTTTTATGATAAAGAATGTGTAAAAAAAAAGTTTGTAAAAGTAATAAGGTGTAAAACAAAAAGATGAAAAAAATAAGGAGCTACTTATATAGTTAGCATGGATGGCCATCTCCCCCATGACTAAGTTAAAAGGAGGAGATTCGAAAGATTGAGCATGCTTGTTCATCCAATGAGGCATTTGTTGCACTAGCTTGCTTAGGATCATGGAAAGGCTTGACTTGTTATATGTTGACCAGCTACTTCTTATCTAGGCTTTCAAGTTTGTAGATTAGCATGGCCCCAGAAGGGAAAGTTTTGTAAATGATATAAGGTCCTTCTCACAATGTTTAGAACTTAGTTCTTTGAGGTACATGTGTGGGGTTCTAGTAGAGGACCTTATCTCCTAGTTGAAATTAGACTTTTCTAATTCTAAGGTCATGGCATTTTTTGTTGAATGTCATGTGCAACTTGTTAGATGATAGGGCCACCAGTTAGTTTTTGTCTAGCATGTTGAGATTCATTAATATTTATTTTTGTGCTAGACTTAAGTCAAGGTAAAGGTCACAGGTTATTGAAGGTGTATAGAGCTCAGATTGAATATGAAGTGTTGGTAATTTTTTATACACCAGCTCATAGGAAGAATAGCCTATAGGAAGTTTCCATGTTGAATAGTAGGCCCAGAGGGCATCATTGATTTTTATGCTCCAAAATTTATTATATTTGCTAATAGTTCTTGTTAAAATATTTGTGATTTTCCTATTTGTAACCTTAGCTTAACCATTGGCTTGGGGGTGGTAAGGAGTTGTTAGTTTATATTCAACCCCCAAGCATTACAAAAGCTTCTAAAAGGTAGTGCCTATAAAATGAGTTCCATTATTAGAAATTAATGCATGTGGCACACCAATCCTATTTACAACATTTTGTTGTACAAATAGAGTAGAGTGTAGAAGATGTACAGTTGGTGATGGTTGCTACTTCTATCCATTGTGTATAATAGTTAACAAATATGATGTATGCCTTTGAATTTGACATGGGTGTGATGGGACCCATAAAATCAATGCCCCAAATGTTAAAGGATTTTAGTGGTTGAATCCACTTTTGAGGTCCCTCCATTTGTGTTTTCATTTCATCATCTCATTAGCAGCATTCACAAGAGTGGACATATTGGTAAGCATCCCTAAATATTGTTGGCCAATAATACCCTACCATCAGGTTTTTGATGGTCATGTGTCAACTAGCATAGTGGCCCCCACAAGTACCCTCATGAGCATCCTAGAGAATGTGTAGTTGATCAACATTAGGGACACACCAACAAACCTAGCCATTTGTGCACACCTTGTAAAAGTGTCCATTGATCTCTATGAAGTGTTTCACCTACTAAAGAAACTATTGTTTCTTTTGGTGGTCCAACCCTTGTGGCATCTCTTGAGTAAGAAGATAGGTGAGAATGCCATTGTACCATTTAGGCTCAGTGGGAAATTGTTTAGTTATAGCCCCAATAAAGAGGAGTTCATCATGAAACAAATAAGATAGTGGGCTTTCCTCCACTTTGTTGTCCCATTGTAATTGAGACAAGTGGTTAACAACAACATTCTCAGTTCCCTTTCAATATATTATTATAAGATCGAATTCCTATAAGATCACTAGTCACCATATGACATGGAGGCTCACCATTGGCTTGTTCATGAGGAAGTGAATAGCATTGTGGCTTGTGTGCACAAACACTTTGTATCTAAGCACATAATACCTAAACTTCTCTAGAGTAAACACCACTACCATCAATTCCTTTTTTTATGGTGGTGTAATTTAGTTGTGTACCCATAATGCTTCAGCTTGCATAGTGGATGTGATATGGATATTTTTTATCATTTAACTATGTAAGCATAGCTCCCAAGGCATAATTTAATACATCCACCATAATATGAAATGATCTGAACTAGTTGGGTGCCTATAGAGTTAGAGTTTCTGCATGTTTCTCCTTTAGTTGTTGGAATTCTTTTGCACATTCTTTGGTCTAGACAAATGGAGCATCTTTCTTTGTTAGCTTCACCAATGGTTTTGTGATCTTAAAAAAAATTCTCTATGAATCACTGATAGTAGACAATGTGTCCAAAGAATGATCAAACATTTGTAACAATCTTTATTTGAAGGGTAATTCCTTAAATGATCCTTATTTTTTTTAAGGATTAACCTGAATTCCTACTTGTGAGATTCTGTGGTCCAATACAATGTCCTCCTAGACCATTAGATAACTCTTTTGCTAATTGAGCCATAGATTTATTTCCATACATCTTTTTAGTACTTGCTCAAGGTAGTCTAGCACTTGCTCAAATGTAGCTCCATATGTGGATAAGGTGGTCCACACTACTACCAATTTGCTACTAAAAAATGCTTAATACTAGGCATTGGAAAGTGGCGAGAGGATTGCATAGACTAAATGGCATCTTGTGATATGTAGAGGTCCCCCAGTGACTTGTGAATTTTTTTTGGCTTGGTCATTTGGCATGATCTAGATTTGATCATAGCTAATATAACTATTTAGAAAAATATAATATCAATGCCTAGATATGGTGTCTAATCCCTAGTCAATGAATGTCAACAAAAAATGATCCTTGAATGTTGCCATATTGAACATCCAAAAATCGATGCAGACCTACCACTTACCACCTTTCTTTGGCACAATCACAAGTGGACCAACCCATTCACTATCTATAATGGAATAGATAAATTCCACCTTGAGGAGTTGTTCGATTTCCTCCTTGACAATTTGCTTTAATTTGGGGTTCAATCGCCTTTGTGGCTGCCTCATTGGCTTCATGGCTAGGTTGGTGTAGATATAATGTTGGCATATTCTAGGATCAATCCCTATGAGTTTAGGATATGACCAAGCAAAGGTTGTTTATCATTTTTCAATCACATTTAACATCTATTTCTATTTTAGAGCAAGATTTGCATTGATTATTACAGGCTTTCCATTTTTTAAGAATGCATATTCCATGCTAGCAAGAAGAGTTTTTAACTCAAGGTCTTCTTACTTGAAATTTTCAAGAATTTCCAACTCTTATTACATGGTATCATCATTTATATTATCAAAGAGTTGGTGATGAACTTGCACTAGTTCATCCATGCTTGTGACATACACACATGTGAGGCTTTTAATAAGTTCCATGCACATTGTGCTACTTTTAGGATCAATGGTTAGCCATTGGGTGTCTTCTTGTTTTGTGGCTGTTGCATACAGACATCTTTGAATATTTTCTTCTAGTGAACACTACTTGCATTTGGAAATGGATGCTCATTTAATGATCCAAAGTTTCTACATGTAATTGCACCTTGTATCATTGTACATAATGCATGAAACTTGCTTCTTCTCGATCTTCCCAAATGCATTTTTCTTAGATATTTGCATGTAATTACACCTTGGTGATGCTAGCACTCATGACTATGGTTGCTACCACTGTTGGTACTGCTTGTATGGTTGTGATGGAGTTTCAGTTTGATAATACTATTATTGCTAGTGGAACTACCTAGGATTTCCTTGAGGATAAGGTAATCTTCTAGGTGTTTACCTTTTTGTTAGTCATAGATTCAAAGCATACATCCTAGATTCCTGTAAGTGCAACATAATAGGGAACCATCCCTTAGGATGTTCATAATGGTAGATGTTACACCCACCATCATCATTTGATTCAGTTCCCACAACTTCCTCTATTGTACTAGTCTTGCCCTTCCCTCTTTGATTGGCATGTTTAGCTTCCTTGCACCTTTTGTAATCATGATTACTACCTTGTTCTTTTGACTCTTTAACAATTTTCAGGATAGTATGAAATTTGCTATACATAGAGTCCCATAACTAATCAACCTTGGCCAAAATTTCAGAGGTAAATTTTTGAAGCGACAATATTTTTTAGTTCACCACCTCATCAAGTGATGATTTGTCTTCACTATCACAAAATTGAACCTCCCTCTTGCGAATGGAAGGATCACGGTTGTACTCTTCTACACTTTTGCATTTCCTTAACTCTTGTTCTTCTTTCGCTACCTGCTTAATCAACTATTGAATTTGATGGGCTCTTACTTTTGATAATTGCCCTTGGGCATAAATGATAAGAGTTCTCCTTATTTCTAATTAGAGTCCATCTATGATATGGCAAAGTTGCTCCTATTGAGAATAACCATGGCCAAGAAATTTTTGCAATAAGAAATAGTATCAATCCATGATGGCATCCAAGTGTTCATGTGTGCATTGTTTTCATCCTTGGATCTACCTCCTTAAGTTGGACACTTAAGAGTACATTTGATATTTATTGTTGAATAGTTCAAGCATTGTACTCTACCATTTGATGGATTCAAGTTCTAAGGGAAGGGTCTTCCTTCCACATTCATTTTCCTTAAAACATTTTTTAGTCTCTAGGTATAGTAGTTGTGGAAGGTTAATGAGCAACTTCCCACTTAGAGTGGTGCATGCTTGGGTGGAGAAAGTAGTCACCTTGCTTGGCCTTACCATTGGATTAAGGTGATAAGCTACAATCTTAAAATAAATATGCTCCATTAGTGTGAGTGCATCATACTCATGATTGATCCCATAGCAACATTGGGTCCACTTCCTCTTGGCCTTAGGATTGCCTTTTGTAGACAATTTAGTTAGCTGTGTTCCAATGTCTAAAAACCCAAGTGCCTATGCAATGAATTCTACTAAGTAGGACACTTGAATGTCCTTGATCTTGATGATAATTTGGGAAAACGTTGAATTTTATATATGGTTAATGTTATTAATCCTTTGGGGAAGTTAGGAAAAATTTTNAATAGTATGAAAACATGAGAAGAGGATGTTGAAGCTTATAATTTTGGAAAAAAATTGGAAATAATGGAGAAAAATTGATTTAGTGTATGAATGAAATGAAAGATTAAGGAGCACTAAGCAATATACTTAATGGAATATATGAAAGGTAGGATTGTAGTGATGTCAAAGGTAAGGAAACTTAACTAATCAAGATAAGAGCTATGCAAGTGGGTCCTCCCCATAGCAGGCTCATGCCCTTTGTGCCCTTACATAACCTCAACTAAAGATTCCATGGGCCCCATAGTTAATTAATGATCATGAAAAGTTAAAAGACCAACCCAAAAGGATCTACTCAAGAATCCAAACACATTAGAGCATAAAATAGAACTTAGTAGTGAGGAGAGTTATGAAAACATGGATGGATGATAGATAAGGTGGAATGGAGTTCCAAATTAAGGTCATAAGAAGTCCCTTGTGGAATTTATAGTTAAAATGAACTAGGAAGTTCCATCCTCAATCTAGATCAAAACCCTCCACTTTTAGTGACTACTCATTGCCACTCTAAGACCGAACACCCACTCAAGACATAAGAGTGCCTCCACAAAAAAACCATTGTTCCATAGAGAGAAAAAAGAGAAGTAGGAAGTGAGAGAGAGAGAGGGCCTTATTTAGAGGGGACCTTCAGGCATAGGTGCATGCCATTCGAGTCCCATAACCAGTGCTTGTAGCCTATTTATTTGCCCAAGGGGTGTACTTTGAATTTCCATTATGTTTTCTTTGAAATGAGAACCACACCATACGAGGACTTATTCATGTCGAAGGGGTGTGCTTTGAATTTCCATTATTTTTTTTGAATGGGAACCACACCATGAAATGACCTAATTCACATCCTATTATTGGTTGGTGTGGAATGATAAGAAGTTTGTGAAAAACACTCAAGCACTCAAGCAAGAAGAATAGGATAAAGAGTATTGAGTCCCCTTGAAGTCACACCCTTTACAAACCTTTGAATCTTTCATAATTTTGGAACTACCAAGGTCACCAATTGATTAAAAGTTACTTTAATGAAAAGGGATCTCAAATTCCTAGAACAAGGAAAATCATAGAGTTCATTAGGTGGGAAGATGACATGGACTCACTGCCTATTCCATGAAAAATAAACAATGTTGAAGTCATTAGATGTTAGAATTCAAAAATAGAAACCAGACATCGACAATCGCACATTAAGCACAAAATGGTAAGAACAATAATGGCACTATGTCTTGTCACAATAAAGTAGTTTTTATTAGCAAAAATGAGAAAATATCATATGTAAATAAAAAAATTAAAATATATAAAAAAATGTAAAATAGTTAAGAAGGTTTAAAGGTACTAAAGATGTTGTAAAATGAGAAAAATTCAAAAATAAAAAATTTGTAAAATCAAAAACATGAAAAAAAAAAGGTAGAAAAACTAAGAGGCCAATTTGATGGTTAGCATGGATGGCCTTCTCCCCCATGACTAAGTTTGTCTAGAAATTGATTAGAGATCAGGCTCTCCTCCTCTTTGTTATCCCATCTTAAACGAGAGAGATGGTTAGTGACCACATTCTTGATCCCTTTTCGATCTACCATAGTGAGATCAAATTCCTACAAGATCACAAGCCATCATATAACACAAGGGTTCACCATCAACTTATTAATGAGGAAGTGAATTACACTATGATCCATATGCATAAATACTTTGTAACCAAGCACATAGTACCTACACTTTTCTAACACATACACCATTGCCATTAATTCTTTCTTCATGGTGGTGTAATTTAATTATGCTTCCACAATGCTTCGACTCATGCAGTAGATGTAGTATGGACATTTCCTATCATCAATCTACATGAGCATTGCTCCCAAAGAATAGTTAGATGTATTTGTCATAATATGGAAAGGTTTGAACTAGTTTGATGCTCATAGGATTTGTGTTTCTACAAGTTTCTCCTTTAATTTTTGGAATGTGTGTTCACATTCCTTGGTCCAAATGAAAGGTGCATCTTTCTTTATAAGTTCTACCACTAAAGGTGCATCTTTCTTGAATAATTTTTCACTAAGTCACAAATAGCACACGTAACAACTAAAGGTCCTTGACAATAATGCTAATGATGAGTGGTAAGGTACCTCTACATCCAACCATAAAAATCACAAGTGTTTATGCATGATTCAATCAAATTTTGCTGACCTTAAGTTCCTAAGTATATAGGTTCTAGGACATGAAATCTAATCATGACAATCATTATCTTCTCAACTACTTTTGTGGAGCTTAATTGTATGGTTAAGTGTAATTAAGGCACATGATTTTTATTATTTTGTATTTTTTTTGTCTATGATTAAAAAAAAGTTTAAAATTAATTGATGAACCACTTTAACTAGTCCAATTGCTAATTAGTAACTTAGTATCCTAACATAAGTATCCAGTCCCACTTTTCATGCGCATCCTAAACATGTACAATGCTGTTGGATAATCAAATGTTAAGCATTTCTATGATTACCAAGAGTCATATGGATGCTTTAAGAAATCATAATTATGTGCTTAATTAATTGCTATTTAATCTAATTAGCTTATTGATGAGTGGTGTGGTACACCTACACTCAACCATATGAATACGAGCATTTCACACATGATCCGGTCGAACTCCATTGATGGACTAGTTGTGGTATCTAGATAGTTACTCTTAGATCGTAGTTCACTATCTTCCCACCTAGACAAGTATTAGCTTTGTCACGTATGGTTTAGTCTAGAGTGAGGTGTATGATGTGTTCCTACAGTAATGCTACTCCTGGTTATTATGGGAAATAATATCAACTAAGCTAGGAGAGAGGATGAAAGAGAATCTAAACTAGCCTAAGTGCGATGAGCATCCGTTCCTTAATCATCCGTATACATCTTGGACCTCGTGCATGACTACCACTAGGATTTCCAAGCACATGGCCTAAGTACACTATTGGGTTACCAAGTAGTCACACTTAAATGCTCATGATTCAGTCATACTCATTCCACATTACTAGGAGATAAGGGTAGAGAGATATTAACTAAGAAAGTAGTAAATAATAATAACAATTAAATAAATAATTAAGATAAGTGGATGCTGCAATGATGAAGTAATCTTGATCTTTATTGCTAGTCATGTGCCTGTCCAAGTACATCACACTTGAATAAGGATGCTGTATAATTACAATCATCACACTGTAGGCATGCACTAGGAGAAAAGGGTTTAGAGAAAAAATAGACGTACTAAAAACTATTAAAACTTAAACTTCAAAAAAAAAAATCTAAAATCTACCTACTAAAACTACCTACATCTTATTTATAGATGAGGAGATAGGCTATGATATCGCATACGCGATATCGTGTCTAGGCTATGATATCGCATACGTGATATCTCATATGTGATATCATGGCTATGATATTTTATCCAACAAATGCATGACTCATCATACCCCCACGATTGAATGAAAACTCATCCTCGAGTTAAAGTGAGAACAAGCTCTATTGATTACATAGTGGATAGTTATGGGATTATTGACTAATGAGAATGGATTCATGCCATAGTGTGGAATTAGAATAAAATTGAGATATAACATAGAGAATGTGAAATAAAATCCTATAGCTACAAAATTGATGGAACTCATGTAGTTCTTGGTGGT
This sequence comes from Gnetum montanum, assembly GCA_015680685.1. Taxonomy (NCBI): domain Eukaryota; kingdom Viridiplantae; phylum Streptophyta; class Gnetopsida; order Gnetales; family Gnetaceae; genus Gnetum; species Gnetum montanum. The sequence continues at coordinate 180,281 of MNCI01034569.1, read as the reverse complement.
GGTGGCTCCTCCACGGGTGCCTTTCCATTGTCTTGTGCTCTAGGTCTTCAAATTTGATGGTTTTGAAGTATGGCTTGGAGTCTCTCCTCTTCAGTTCAGGGATCCTGTGCCATCCATGCTAATGTTTCAATGTTTGATGGAGTTGGAACCTTCCATTGGTAGGGTAGTTGCAGAAATATTTTATTTCCCTTGACATACGAAGTTGCAAACACCTGTCGTTCCTCCTTGTAGGATCTAGCTTTGTCTCTCTATTCTTGAAAATCTATGAGCCATTGAGCTAGGTCTATTGTGACACCCTTCTACCCCTAGTAGCTTGCTTTAACCACCTTGAGTTCAAAATTTGCAACCTCAAATTTTTGCAATATCTTCTTGCATTGTACAAATTCTATTTCATATTTAATGTAGCTGGTGGCTACCTGTTGCTCAAGCTCTATTCTCGGGTGCCTTGCTGTTAACATGGCAAGGTTGGCATAACACAAGTTTGTCAACTTCATGTATTCTGTAAGGTTATGGATCTATAGGTCTTAGTTCTTAACTTTCACCTGGTGGGAAAACACATATGTATCCAATATGGCCCATCAATTAGTGTGTTGAGCACTGAGAGCATTGATGTGGGCCTTGGCCATATAGATCTCCTTCTTGATTATTTGCTTATACATCCCCACCTATCCTAGAAGTGATCCTTTAGCTTCTCATGTCATTTAACCTCATTTTTCCATGCACTTATTTCAATAGCTATCTTCTGATGGATGGCACGTACCTCCTCCATCGAGAGGGTTCGATTTTCCATGGCTTAATGGTTCATGTCCTAGTTGACCATGATTAGTTGTTCTCACAATAGTTGAAAATGTTATTCGAGAAGATTCTTTTGTTTTTCCATAGAGGTTAATCAAAGGCTATCAGCAACAAGTTGTTTTTTTTTCTTCTTGTAAGGCCTTGAGTGCTCTAGTATGCATGTAAGTTTGCACTTGTGTTGTAAGAGGCATCCAAAACAACCTTATCCTTTCCTTCCACCACCCATTTATTCTCTACCACTAGTTTAGCAAGTTGTTTAGTCTTGAAAATGTCCAGCTAGTCTGTGGGAACAAATTATGAAGGATCCCGCTATGCTGCTTGCAGGGTCACGAGCCTTTCTTGAAATCTTTTCACTTCTGCTTCAGCGTACTTGATCCTCATCTCTATCAAGACCAGCTTTCCTTTAGTGGAAATGAGGTTTGATTGGATTGTTATAACATCTTGTGGGATGTCAAACAAGGATGTCATTACCTATCCTGTTTGTAGCAATTGATCAAGTATATCCTCATGTTCTATAGGAGTCATTGAGGTAAGATCTACCAGTGGCATAATAGGTACATTGAATGATTCTTTAATGTGTTCTACGATCACTTTTGTAGCTCCTGCTACATCCTAGTGCTACATGACCACCACTATGGCCCCTTTACCCATTTCTAACTGCACTTGAAAGGACACAGCATTTCCTAAGATCTGTTGTGACCAAGTGCTCTCTCCTCCCCTTGTATGGATGGACACTTCACCCCTTGCGTGATCCAAAGAAACCATGGGTTGTACGGCATCGTCAATGATGCAGAAGAGATTCGCATCATCATGACTTCGCCAACTAACCATCTCATCGATGGCCTTGAGATGGCTCATTGACGGTCTATAACCTTATGGTGGTGGTGGTGGTTGGTCCTACTAGCCCATGCTAGGCCCTACTTCTTATTGTTGGCTAGGTCCCATGCTTGGAAGTTGGCTGGGTCCTGCAAGTTGAGTTGCAGTTGACCCTGCCATTTGTTCCTTTTCTTGTTCTGGCCCCAGCATCTCACCAGTGATTTTCCTTACAGTTGGTGGCTTTAGCAGTTCAACATATGAATCATTTTAGGCTTTTTAGAGGACATCATTGGTGTATCCTTTCATACCAGCACGTCTACACAGCTTCCTGATAAGATAAGGGAAGGGCAACGCAAGCTTCCCAGTATTTTGTTCTTCAAACTACCTTAGGATCTTCATAAAACATAGATGAGGTAGGTTAGCATTAACCTTTCCCATGAACACTACACATCCTCTTGCTACATATGTTGAGATTCTTTTTAAGACTTTTTTGGGGACAAGGTGATAAGTCCCTATTTTGAAATAAATCCTCTCTTCCGTCATCAACTCCCCAAATGTCTTATCTTTCTTGCTATAGGCCCTTTCTAACCAAAATTTTTGTGCATCAAGTTCTGAGTGGGTACACAACTTAGCAACCTTTGGCCCTATATTTGGAAGGTTTAATACTTTCAAAATAGCCTAAATAGAAAAATCAATAGTCACACCACAAATGTTAATCATGGTGCCTTGTTCTTTGTTGTGCAAAAATTGGTACATTTCCCCTAAGTAGCAAGCACCACTTTCAGATAGGATAGGCCATAATGGAGACCCTTTGGGGTGATCCCTAATAGCCTCCAAAGAAAATTCTATGAAAGATCCAAAGTTTAATTCCAAAATCACTGCAGTGAATATGGACCTTTCATGGATGGACCATATACAATCCTGGGGTAACATGAGATGTTGCCCCTACTCAAGCACTACCACAACTCCTCCTTCTGGCTACCTTGATTGTATAGTAACATCTTGGTGGATACTAAATGATTATTCCTCCTACTTTGCATGCTGTCTAGAAGGAACTTGTCCTTCACCTCTCCAAGGTTATTTGCTCCCACCTTGAGTAGGACCTTCTTATTGTCCACGTTTTGGGACCATCTGCAATCAACAGGGCCCATAATTAGTAAGATTGTTACCAAAGTTAGATTATACCTTACTACTTACCTTAATGAATTGGTTTTATCTCCGTGTGACATTTCCTGAAAGATTATAATATTTAATCCTCTTTGCTTAGGTGGTTTCCAAATATAGTTTCCGGTATAACTAAGGGGATGAAATTATTTTTGGCACATTTATCCTTAATTTAATAACTAATTACCCTTGATAATGTCCTTTGGGCAATGAAAAATTCCAAAAAAGTTATGCCCTCCCCCACGACTAAGCTGAACACTCCGGGTTCAAGTAGGCTCAAATGGAATAAACATCGAAGGACCGGTGAGTGAGTTATGAATAGGAAAGCAAAGGGTGTGGAATCGTGAGTCATAGAGAGAAATTGGAAAATATTTCTCTATGTGAATAGTTGAAAATGATGTTAAGTAGCACAGGGGGTCATGTATATATATACTTTTTAGATGCGATATCGCATACATGATATTGTGTATGCGATATCGTGGCCTATCGATGTGAGGGAAATTATGTAGTATACCAAATTTTTAATATTTTTCTAAAATTAACTATGGAAACTAAGGACATTTAGACTATTGTTAAAGGATCTTAGGGCAATTCAACTAGTTCTAAAGGCACAAACATTATGATGGTGTGGAATTTATCAATAAGGACCTCAGGTGATAAGGGAGAGAAAAAGGCTATGTGATGGTTCATAGGAACATTTGAATTGAAGTGGTAATAAGGGAAAAAATATTATTAACAATACACTAAGGGTAATAAATGGTGTGTGGAAGATGTGTTATGAGTGGAAATTACAAAAAATTATGCATGTGGGTCCTCCCCAAAGTAGGTTCCAGCCTCTAACACCCTTGCGTAATCATACCTTATAATGTCCATAGGCATTAGAAGGGTTAAATGTAATTCACACTAGTTCCACAAAACACACATACATGTGAGTATCACCAGCATGAGGTAAGAATTCTATGGTACATAGGAAACAAGCTAAAATTACATGAACAGTGAGATGAGATGGCCTATAGAAGGGATTGTAGAAATTAGGACATGAGGTAACTAACCTAGGGCATAGTGAATTCTGTGTGTAAAGCATGATTAATGTTTCATTAACTCATCGTTCCAAGATCAGGACCAAGTCCATTCCTCTGATTAGTGACATCGCATTGTGTCATCACATGATGAGTGACTCTGAGAGTACCATAAAAATAAGGTGTACGATCACTTGGCATTTTGTTCAAGGCAGGAGTGATTTTTTCTTTGTGGAACTTCCTTTGTTTTTTTCCTTTTTTCTTTCGATTGTTGAATCCAGAGAAGCCACCAACCTTTAGGCATTGGTGCATGTCTTTCCAGTGGAACCCCTTAGAACAACATTGGATTTTTGAGTGCCTTTTGATTACTCTTACTCCCATTTTGCGTTAGATCTACAACGATCTTAGTACAACCATGTTGCATGATAACTCTCATAGACATCACCAAAGAAAATCTACAAGTCCCCTTGATGTTACGTCCTAATCATTTCCTCTTGATCCATCCTTCTTCATTTTGGGTAGAATGAACACAAAATTAATTTTAAGTTTTTAAGAATGTCAAGAATATCACTATACCTTGGGATAGAACTTCTTATTTGTAGAATGGATGAGTGGGTGTAATGGGCTTACTATCTAAATAATTGATCATTCAAAACTCAATAACATAGAACACACCTCAACCAATGAGCCACATGAGTGTTTTATTCGTATATGAGATTACTTATAAAAAGACAAAAAGACAAAAATACAAAAATATAAAATAAGAAATTGAAAAATGAAAAATTGGAAAAAAAATTTGTAAAATTAAAGAAAATGAAAAATATTTATTAATCCTGCTTGTTATTAAAATGGGGGATATCCCCCATAACTAAATGATTGATCATGATGAGGATTAATAAATGAAAGATGAGGATCCTTGCATGTTGGAACTACTGAAACTTGGTCATACTTACCCCATTGGGGTTCACACACCTAATTATAGTAAGCATAGTGGAGCAATTTATAGGATGTGATTCCTAGGTAAAGAGTTGACCCACTATGATACTTAAGACTGTAAGATGGTATGCAAGGATTGGGATGTTGCCCTCCATGGCTGTATTCATTGGGCCATATGTTTGTTGGAGTGTTAATTGGTGGCCTTAATAAAGTGACATGAGGCATTGGGTTCGAAGAAAAGGATGCACCACAATGTTGGACTTGTACCAAGTGGGAGAATGTAGTGGCCTTGAAACTGTGTTTTCCCTTCCTACGATCATGTCTAAAGAAGGGATGCCTTCGATGTTGAGGAGATCTCTCACTACTATTGGCAAGAGTAGCACAAGTAATGTTCATGGGTTATTGTTGTGGTGCAGACACTTCAAGAATAGTTGGTGGTGATGTAGAAGAAGGGAAAGGATGAGAATGTTGAATTTTAGGAGAAGTGTAAGGTACACAAGGCGGTAGTTGTGTTGAGGACATGGGTTGATAGTACTTACGAGAATGATAATGCAGCAAGATAGAGAATGGGTTGACCCAGTTGGGGAAATAGGATGTTGAACTAGATAAGCATTTAGATTCAAATGATACAAAGGATGTCTCTAGTTTAGGGATGGTTTCCTCCACGATTGAGATTGTTGGCATTGTGATCGAACACAGTATCTCTGTATGAACTCTAGGTGTAACATGGTTCCCCAATGCTCATATAAATGTAACAAGATTGGGCATTGGCCCTTGGGATGATCATATAGGAAAATGTTGCATTCATACATATGATTGGAAGTTGAGCTCTTATTTTCTTCACCCCTTCTTTTTGATTGTCTAATGATATTTTTTCCTACTTCTTGGGTTGCCAAAACTCTATCTCCAATATTATTGATATATTCCCCACACTTTTTATGCATCCATTCTAGCAACTTATTGATCTTTGTCTCAACTTCCTCTAATTATTTTTGTACTAGAAAAGATGGTTCTTCCTCCTTGAGATAGGTTGATTTCTCCTTTTTATGATTATGAACCTCTGTTAAGTTGAGATTTTGGTCCCGTTGGTATTTTTCAACAGTCTCCCATCTAACAATTTCTCCTTCTTCTTTTGCTACCTACTTAATAAGCTTTTGGAATTGATGGGTTCGTAGTTCATATAGTTGACCTTGGGCATACATCCCTAGGGTCTCTCTTATTTCATCATGAAGCCCATCAATGATATGATACATTAACCTTTCCTTGGAGAACTCATGGCCTAGATAGTTGTTTAACAGTGCATAATATCTTTCTAGTGCCATGTACAAGGGTTCATGTTGTACTTGTTTCCACTCTTGGATTTGTTTCCTCAAGGTCGACACTCTTGCATAAGTTTAATATCTTTCGTTAAAGAGTTCTACCATTGTTGGCCAACATTGTATCGAATTTGGTTTTAGCGATCTATACCATACTTTTTCTTGGCCAACGAGTGTCATAGGAAAGAGCTTGAGTTTTTGCCAATCATTATCAATGTTGTTCCATGCACAGGTATCATAGAAGGCTTGTAAATGTTGTTGTAGATCTAAGTCATAGCCTCCTAAGAATTTGGAAAAGTTGTTTAAATTGAGCCTAGGTAGGCAGCTCTCTTTACGATGCCTATAGGAGATTTGAATAGCCTCTTGTATTTGTGTTAGGCCTGTAGTGGCTAGTAGGGGTTCATTGTCATCGAGTAAGTTATGCTTTCATGTATTGGGATGATTCTACTTTTGTTTATGTTTATAAGAAACCCCCACCTCAGATTGGGTACTCCAATCTTCATTGTCATATAATTCATTGGTTCTCCAATGAATTGGCTCACTAGATGTGGCATTATCGTAGTATTATAGAAGAGGCATGGTTGTGATATTGTGTGTGAATTTGTATGTGAATTTCTGTAATTATTTCTTCCTAAAAGATATATTATTAATTCCTATATAATGACCTTGTATGATATAACTAATCTAGAGAACTAGCACCGTCCCCGGCAATGGCGCCAATGATCAATGGCGAGGTACCCCTGCACTCAACCATACGAATACGAGTGTTTCATACATGATCTGGTCAAACTCCATAGATGAACTAGTTGTAGTATCTAGAAAGTTACTCTTAGATTGCAATTCGTTCTCTTCCCACCTAGACTAGTATTAGCTTTGTCACATATGGTTTAGTCTAGAGTGAGGTGTATGATGTGTTCCTACACTAATGCTACTCCTAGTTCTTTTGGGAAATAATATCAACTAAGCTAGGAGAGAGGATGAGAGAGAATATAAACTAGCCTAAGTGGGATGAGCATTCATTCCTTAATCATTCATACACATCTTGGACCTTGTGCATGACTACCACTAGGATTACCAAGCACATGGCCTAAGTACACTACTAGGTTACCAAGTAGTCACACTTAAATGCTCGTAATTCAGTCGTACTCATTCCACATTACTAGGAGATAAGGGTAGAGAGATATTAACTAAGAAAGCAGTAAATAACAAGAACAATTAGATAAATAATTAAGATAAGTGGATGCTGCAATGATGAAGTAATTTCAATCTTTATTACTAGTCATGTGCATTTCCAAGTATGTCACACTCAAATAACGATGTTGTACAATTACAATAATCACACTGTAGGCATGCACTAGGAGAAAAGGGTTGAGAGGAAAAATAGATGTACTAAAAAATATTGAAAATTAAACTTCAAAAAAACTCTAAAAACTACCTACCAAAACTACCTACCTCTTATTTATAGATGAGGAGATAGGCTATGATATCACATACGCAATATTGCATCTAGGCTGTGATATTGTGTACGTGATATGTCGTACATGATATCATGGCTATGATATTGTAGCCAACAAATTTATGACTCATCATACCCCCACGATTGAATGAAAACTCATCCTTGAGTTAAAGTGAGAACAAGCTCTATTGATTACACAATGGATAGGTATGGAATTATTGACTGATGAGAATGGATTCATGCCTCAGTGTGGAATCAAAACAAAATTGAGACACAAAACAGAGAATGTGAGAGAAAATCCTATAGCTACAAAATTGATGGAACTCATGTAGTTCCTAGTGGCAGTGGGTCCTCAATGGATGCCTTTCTCTTATCTTGTGCTCCAGGTCTTGGAATTTGATGGCATTGAAGTATGGCCTAGTGTTTCTCCTCTTTAGTTTGGGGATCCTATGCCATCCATGCTAATGTTCTGATGTTTGATGGAGTCGGCACCTCCCATGGGTAGGGTAGTTGTGGAAAAATTTCATTTGCCTTAACATACCAAGCCACAAACACCCGCCTTTCCTCCTTGTAGTCTTTAGCTTTGTCTCTATATTCTTGAAAATCTGCGAGCCATCAAGCCAAGTATGCTGTGACACCCTTCTACCCATGGTAGCCTACTTTAACCACCTCAAGTTCAGAATTTTCAACCTCCAATTTTTCCAATATCTTCTTACATTCTACAAATTCTATTTCTTATTTGATCATAACACTAAATTAGATGATGATGGTGATATCTGCCATTATGAACATCCCAAGGGATGTTTCCCCTTCATGTCAAACTTGTAAGAATCTGTAGCGTACATGCTGAATCCTAGATTGGCAAGGAGGTAAGCACCAGAAGATTGCCTTATCCTTAAGGTAATCCTAGGTAGTTCCACCAAGAACAAGCCTACTATCAAAGTGGAGCTTCACCACAATCGTATGAGTAGTACTAGCAGTGGAAACACCCACAGTCATGGGGGATACCACCACTAAGGCAGCAATACCCTTACTGTCAATCAAATTCATATGGATACTATGTCTAGTAATCCATTTCTTTACATGAGTCTTTCATTCATGCCACCTTCCAACATCACTACTACCCTCTAGAGTATTATAAAACTCATTCTCCATCTACTAGAGGGGAAATCCTATATCCATATCATCCTTCTCATCCTTCTACATATGTCCCTCCACCCTAAACTAAGTTCCCATCTTCTTTGTCAATGCAGGGAGAATTTCTGCCTTAGTCACAAGAACACAATGTAACAAGGGTTGTTAACTTACAGTCAGCTCCTTAGCTAAGTGGTTCAGAAACTTGATCTTGAAAATACCTTTCTTTCAAACCAATAGTCCAAATAAACCCTCCCATATACCTACAGTTGGAATCCTTCTTCTCCATCTTCCTCTACCTCTAATCCATTCAAGTCCCCTTCAAACCAAACACTTTCCAAAGTGCATATCATCATGCTAACTCATGTAGTAACTGATTGGATAAAAGCTAGTCACATTCATAGGAAACTATGTAAATGTAGAAGTCCCATTATTTACCTTTAAATAATTGAGAATGAGACTTGCAAGGCTCTTCTAGATTTAAGTTCTACTATTAATCTAATTTTCCATGAGATGTATAAAGCTTGGAACTTTCCTCCACTTAAGAAGGGAAACATCTGTCTCAAGTTGGCTAATCAGTCCATCATTGTTCCCTTGGGACTAATGAAGGACATTATGACCACTATTTGTGGGTGGTCCTACCCCATTGATTTCTTGGTGATTTGAGTGGGAATTTTCAAGGGGGAATTACCAACCATCATGGAAAGGGCTTGGTTGAGTATTTTTAATGCACAATTAGGGATCCAAGATCTTTCTCTCAAAATCTCTAAAGAAAATATATTCAGAAAAATCTAGAAAAAGAAAGTTCCATGAATTGTGTAAAGTGATACTAGGTGCAAATATGTGTAAACACTATGAACTGTTAATAGTATATCTATCAAATCATACAATTAGTGTGCTAATATATCTAAAATTCAAAGGTTCATGTATGTAGAAGCCACAAAACAAGAGGACACCCAATGGTTGACAACTAAGCTTGAGAGTAGCTCAACGCTTTGCATGAAACCTGTTGAGAGCCTAACATGTGTCTACATCAAAGGCATGGATGAATTGAAGCATGTTCATAACTAACTCTTCACTAAAAAAATTGATGATACCAATTAGGGAGAGTTGAAAATTCTTTAAAATTTTAAATAAGAGCCCTTAGAGTTGAAAACTCTACCTACTCGCATAGAGTATGCATTCTTGAAAAATCAAAAGTTAGTAATAATTAATGCAGATATGGCTCCTAAAAAAAAGGAAATGTTGTTGAAGGTGGTCAACAAATGGCCAATAGACTTTGCTTGGTTATATCTTGAACTCATAGGGATTGATCCTAGGATATGCTAGCATTGTATCTACATTGATTTGACCATGAAGCCAAAGAGGTATCCACAATAGTGGTTGAACCTAAAATTGAAGTAGATTATTAAAGAAAAAATAAAAAAACTCTTCAAGGTGGGGTTTAGCTATCCCATTGTAGATAGTGAGTGAGCTACTCCACTCATGATTGTGCCAAAGAAAGGTGGTAAGTGGTAGGTCTAGATCAATTTCTGGGTATTGAATATGGTAACATTAAAAGAACACTTTTCATTGCAATTTTTGGATTAGGTATTGGACACTATTTTAGGCATTACTATTATAGTTTTCTAGATGGTTATAGTGACAATAACCAAATCTAGATTGTGCTAGAGAATTAGGCCAGAACAACATTCACAAGTCTATGGGGGATTTTAGCATATCGAAAGATGCTTTTTGACTTGTGCAATGCCCCTGCCACATTCCAATGCTTGTTCTTGAGTATCTTTTAGCAGTAGATTAGTAGTAGGGTGGAAGTCTTCATGGATGAATTCTTCACCTATGGGGCTACATTTGAGCAAGCCTTAGACAATCTTGAGCAAGTGCTCTAAAGATGTCTAGAGATCAATCTTTAGCCCAATTGGAAAAAGAGCCATTTGATGGTCCAAGAGGGTAATGTGTTGGAGCTCAAAATTTCACAAATATGGATTGAGGTTGACCCTAAAAAGATTAGGCTCATCCAAGGAATTACCCATCAACTAAAAACTATAAAAGATGTTTGGTCATTCTTTGGACACACTGGTTACTATTGAAGATTCATAGAGAATTTCTCTAAGATCACAAAACCATTGGTTGAGCTAACAAAAAAAGATGCTCCATTTGTTTGGACCAAGGAATGTGAAAATGCATTCCAATAGCTAAAGGAGAAACTCATAGAAACATTAATTCTACAAGCACCAAATTGGTCTAGACCATTTCACATCATGATGGATGAATCAAATTATGCCTTGGGGGATGTGCTTACATAGTTGGATGACAAAAAAGTCTATATTTCATCTACTACATAAGTCAAAGCATTGTTAGCACATAGTTAAACTACACCAACACAAAAGAAGAACTAATGAAAGTGATGTGTGCTCTAGAAAAGTTTAGGCACTATCTACTTAGATACAAAATGTTCATGCACACGAATCATAGTGCAGTTTGCTTCTTAATGAATATGCCAATGATGAGACCCCATGTCATATGGTGGATAGTGATCTTGTAGGAATTTCATTTGATGATGGTAGATCAAAAGAAAACTGAGAATGTGATCACTGATCACTTGTCTTGATTGTGATGGGATAACAAAGAGGAGGAAAGCTCACGATTTGATCAATTTCCTAATGAGTTCCTCTTTGTTGTAGGTATAATTGACAAATTCCTCATTAAGCCTAAATGGTACGATGGCATTCTCACCTATATTATCACTCAAGAGATGTGACAAGAGTTAGATCATTAGAAGAAACAATAGTTTCTTCACTAGGTGAAATGCTTCATGAAGATTAACAGGCACCTTTACAAGATATGAGATAATGGCTTGGTTCGCTTTTGTGTCCTTGATACTGGTCAACTACTTGTTCTCCAAGATGCTCATGAGGGTCCTTGTGGGGGACCATTATGTAGGGAGACACATGACTGTTAAGATCTTGATAGTAGGATATTACTAGCCAATACTTTTAGAGATGCTCACCAATTTATCAGCTCTTGTGAATGTTGCCAATGCGATGATGAAATGATCGCTCATATGGAGGGACCTAAATAGTGGATCAAACCACTAGAACCCTTTGACATTTGAGGCATTCACTTCATGGATTCCATCATGCCCATGTTAAATGGAAAGGCATACATCATAATCGTTGTTTACTATTGTATGAAATGGGTAGAATCAACAACCTTCACCAATTGTACATCTTCTACTACTACTCAGTTTGTACAATAGAATGTAGTAAATAGGTTTGTTGTGTCATGTGCATTAATTTCTGATAATGGAATTCACTTTATAGGCACTACCTTTTTGAAGCTCATGTAATGCTTGGGGGTTGAACATAAATTAATAATACCTTATCATCCCCAAGCCAATAGTCAAGCTGAGGTTACAAATAGAAAAATCAAAGAACTTAATGAGAATAGTTTGAAAATATAGGAGAGATTGGAGCATGAAACTCAACGATGCTCTTTAGGCCTAGTGCTCCACCTGGAATCTCCCTATAGGCTACTCTTCCTATGAGTTGGTCTATAGAAAATTACTAACTCTTCCTATTTAATCCAAGCTTTGTACACTTTCAACAACCTATGATCTTGACCTTAACTTAAGTCTACCACAAAAAGAAACATTAGTGAATATTAACCTACTAGACAAAAATCAATTGGTGGTCCTATCATCTAACAAGTTGCATAAGGCATTTAAAAAATATTTCCATAACCTTAGAATTAGAAAAGGAAAATTTCAAGTAGGAGATAAGATCTTCTACTAGAACCTCACACATGTGCCATAAAAAACAAGTTTCAAACACTATGGGAGGGCCCTTATATTATTTTCAAAACCTTTCTTTCTAGGGTCATGTTAATCTATAAACCTAAGAGCACAAGAAAAAAGTAGTTGGTTAACACACAAGAAGTCAAACCTTTCCATGTGCTTAAGCAAGCCAGTGCAACAAATGTTTTGTCAAATGGAAAACCATGCTCAATCTTTCAGATCTTTTCCTTTCAACTTAGTCATGGGGGAGATGGCCATCCACACTAACCATTATAGTGGTTCCTTAGTTTTTCATCTTTTTGTTTTACATCTTATTATTTTTACAATTTTTTGTTTTATGCCTTCTTTATCTTACACCTTTTTGTTTTTACTTTGTTAACTTTTTCCAAAAGTTTTTTTACAACATTGTTAGTACATTTTATTTTTTTTGAATAATTTACAATTTATTGTATATTTTTCTTTATTTTGGTGTGGTTTTTTTATTGTGTTCTAATAATAATGTGCTTTATTGTGAACTAGGTACAGTGCGGTTTGCTTGATGTGGGCATGTGTTGTCTAGTCATTTGATTGTTGGTGTTTTGATTCTAACTTTGAATTTTATTACTAATAACTATGACATGGTTTCTTTTTCATGAAACAGGTAGTGAGTCCATGTCATCAACCTATCCACAAACTCTATGGTGTTCTGATTCTTGAAGTGTAAGGTCCATTTTCATTAATAAAACCTTAACAAACTTGTGACCTTGATAGTTTTTGGACATGGAAAGGATTCAAAGGTTTGAACAAGGTGTGACTTCAAGAGGATTCAATACTCTTTTTACTCTTCTTCTTACTTGGGTGCATGGGTGTTTTCATAGATTTTTTACCATTCCATGTTGACCAATAATAAGAAGCTAAATAAGTATTTGCATGGTGTGGTTCCCATTCAAAAAAAAATAATGGAAATTGAAAGAACATCCCTTAGACAAAATAAATGGGCTACAAGCATTGGTTATAGGAGTAGAAAGATATGTTACCCATGCCTAAATATCAACTCTAACTAAGGCCCTTTCTCACTTCCTACTTCTCTTTTCTTCTTAAATAAACAATGATGGTTGTTTTGTGGGAGTAGTCTTATGTCTCAAGGGGATGGACAACTTTTAGAGTGGAAATGTGAAGTCACTAAACATGGTTGGTTTTGGCCTAGACTAAGGATGGCTTTTATTAGGTCATTTAATCAAAAAATTCACAAGGGACTTCCTGTGATCATATTTAAGAACTCCATTCCACTTTCTCTCTCTCATCCATCTATGTTTTCCATGTCTAACCTCATTGCTAATGTTCATGTCCTTGTTTGATGTCTTGGTTTGGTGTGTCAAAATTCTTAGGTAGTTTCTTGTAGGTTTTCATTATTAACCTTCTATAACTATTAATCACACATGGAAACCATGGATTTCTTAGTTTGAAGATATGCAAGGGTAACAAAGGCCATGTGCTAGCTTTGGGGAGGATCCACTTACATACCTTTTGTTGGGTTAGTTATGTTCTTTATCCTTAGGCATTCTCACAATCAAATCCTTTTGTGTGCCCCATCAATGACATCCAATAGTGTGCATCTTCACAGTGTTTTTCAATGAAGTCCTCCTTTTTTGTTATGAATTCTTTAACCCTCTTCAAGCATTTCATTGCATTTGGGCTTTCTAGAATAATGGACCGCTTATCCATTTCACCCTATTTTTTAGTCTTCCCGCTAATGTTATTAAGAAGAATCAATTCACGATAATCACAACCTAGACAAGTGTAACTATTAACAAGACAAGGTACCTAAAAGCTATAAGTTACACATTGCACACTAAACCGCGATTTTGTTGTGATTGCAGTGGGAAGCATGGACTAGAGTTGGGATTTTCTTCACAAAGGAATCAACTGTATCATCATACGATGAGCTCCCTTCATGATCATTGAATCTTCTTCCTAATTCATTAGCTACCAAAGGAGTTGGATGTCAATTTTGACCTGTGTGTTCAATTCTATTGTCATGATATCCAATTTTATAAAATATTATAAATTTGTATACTTGGGTAGTTAGAATTTGTCTGTTTCATCTAAGTCAGTTTGCATGTCACTTAATAATCTCATACCTTTTCAATATTTTGTAAGGGAATTGTTCCTCCTTTTGTTCACTCAAGGATGAGTTTTCATTTAGTCATGGAGGTATGATGAAGTATATTATTTTCTGGCTCTGATATTAGATATCCAATATCAGATACTTGATATCAGGGACCAAGAAGCAATGTTAGATATCCAATATCGCAGAATGCGTTTCGGCCTATAAATATAGCACTTGGATGTATGATTTGATAATCTTTTAGCATAGCATAGCAGAGCTCTTATAATTTTTCTTCTCCAAAGTTAGAATATTTTTCCAAAGTGCCCATAGTAGGAGTCCTTAAGTGTACGGATCTTTATTTAAGCACTGTTGTACCTGAGCACGGCAGTATGTGCAACAATAAAGATGAGCTTTCTAATAAACCTTACAACACTTCAACTAGATTAAATATTTTATTTATGCATTGAATATTTCATGCAATTTTCTTTAACGTTTTCAATAATTAAGCTAGTTATTTTAAATAGTAATTAGTTAAGCACATAAGTATGATTTCTTCGAGCATGTAAATGATGCTTGGTAATCCTAGTAGCACTTAACTTTTGGTAAACCAACAACATTATATGTGTTGAGGATATGTACAGAAAGTGGGACCAAATACTTATGTTAGGAATAATTAGACCTTGGTTAGCTAGATAGTCCATTCCCTTCATCCTTTATTTTAAACACTCATAGTATGAAATAGAAAAATAATAAAAATCATATGCCTTGATTACACTTAAACATACCTTTTTATATCATGAGTGTAATTAGGAAGACAATGAATGACTTTTAGGGTAAGTTCACTTCCTAGAGACTGATGTAGCGGAAGAAATAGAATTTGTGAAATTTGACTAGATTGCATGTGAAAGCTTAGTGATTCATATGGTTGAGCATAGTGGTATTCATCACTGATCAATACCTAATGAAGACGTAAGGTTACCACATCTTTCTACCTAATCTGATTTTGAAATGAAAAACCTATGGTTGAAATGGACTTATGGCAAAGAAGATAAGGGCTATAATGAGCTAACTCTAGAAGAAAGAATCTACTTTAAAATTGGCACATATCCCCTATTTTTGACAAAAGGACTCAATAGACTATCCACTTATGTGGCTAAAGTAACTACAATCCTAATAGAAAAATACAATGCCAACCTCGCATAACTCTAATTTATGGAAATACATAGGTGGTTTGAAGAAAGAAAGGCATGGAAGCCAACACTTCCATTCCCTTGCCTTATCAGAAAGCTATGTAGGTGACCTAAAATCCTAGGATACATAAACAAATTCCTAGGAGAGCCCAAAATTCTTCATACACTAAGTTGCTCAAACCAACACGACCTAGGAAATATCAAGATAAAGAACAAGGATAAGAACATGAGTAACAATAACAACAACAATAGGAGGAACAATAGCAATAACATTAGGAGCAATAGCAACAACAACAATTTCCACCGTTACCACTATAAGATTATAAATCATTGATGAGTCATGTACAATAAATTGTAGAAACCATCAACTAGGGAACAAGGGAGGGTCAATCTTTAGAAAGTTATCGATAGTGCCATCCAGCCATAGTTTCAATAGTTCCAACAAGTGGACAGATCTTACTACAGTTAGGAGGAGAGGTGCAAGAGTAATAATAGATATTTAGGAATGTTACATCATTCCAAGTGGTACTTGAGATTAGAGAAGGAGCCACAGTAGTGGTAATGTAGGACAATAATGCAGTAGAGTAGTAGAGGTGATCACCAATCACATTAAATAATCTTTCAACATACTTGTTGTGTCATCAGGAAATCTAACTAGAGCCAATGATGAGCAATCAGGTATCCCTATGCTCAACCATATGAATATGAGCCTACATGCATGATCTAGTTGAATTCCAAGGACTAGGTGGTTATGCACCTTTATAGAACCTAGGTGAGTTAGTCATTCATTAGCTTCCCAAGCTTACTTGTATAGCATGATTGTATGGTTAAGTAAACTTGAGGTATATGATTTTTATATATTTTTTGATGTTTTATGTCTTGGTGTTACAAAGGGAGAAGTGACTAATTAAGAATCTAATTTAATTTAACTAATCGACTATGCTTTAACTAGTCCTAACACTAGCATTCGTTCCCACTTGTTGTCCACATCCTAAACTACTGCAACACTACTAGAATTACCAAATGCTAATCATTACTGGGCTAGCAAGTATTCCATGCATGCTCAAAGTGGTTATACTAAGTGTGCTTACTTGGGAGAGTTGACAAGGTGAGAGAGAGGACATTAATTAACTAAGAAATGCATTAAATAAATGTAAATAACATTAAATAAGTGATTCTAAATACTGCAAGGTTTATCAAAAAGTTCATCGTTATTTCTAGCCATAAGGTGTGCTCAGGCACACAATGTTCAAATAAAGATCCATTCACTTTACGACTCCTACTACAGGCACTCAGAAATAATTTTGACTCTAAGAAAGGAAAAAGGCAAGAGTTTAGGTAAGGGATTAAGACTAATTAACTAACTATTGCCAAACCAAGTGTGCTCACCTCTTATTTATAGGTGACAAGATAGGCCCCAATATTGGATGTCTAATATCGCTTAGAAGGCTCCAATATCATGTACCTGATATCACAGCTCATCATTCCCCCATGATTGAATGAAAACTCAACCTCAAGTTCCTTACAAAATATTGGGAAGGTATGGGATTATTGACTAAATGAGAACTGATAGCGACAGGGAATAATAGACACAAAGTGCCCAGTGAATAGATCAACAAACATATTACAACATTGGTGTTCACACCCATTGTGGTGAACACTGTACATAGATGACATCTAGACCCTCATTTGGCAGCTTGAAGAGAAAGAGAGAGAGAAAAGAAAATGAGGTGTGTTGCTACCGATGTAAGAAATGTGTATTCCATTGTTCATCCATTGCCACATGACCAAACTTATTCCTTGCGTAAACACTCTAGCTCTAGTGCATCCCGAGTGCTTCCTCCCATCCCAGTTCATTGTTCATGTAACTACCATCTGCACACACAACACAATCATGAATTAGTAAGGATAGATAAGCTATAATGTAGTTAATACCTTGTCTCGATATAAGCACATTAGTTGGGTCCTAGGTATGGCAAATACTAGGTTAGAGGTTTTTAACTAATAACTACCCAAGGTGTAGGGGTGAGATAGGTAATTGAATGGAAAAATTTATGACAAGGCCCCCCCGACTAAGAGCAAACCTTTGGTAGCAATAGGGTGGAAAAATGGAAGGAACAATGAAGATGAGGGCAATAACAATGGTGAAGCTAAAAAAATAGATGTCATGGATGGGGATGAAATAAGAAATGGTTGATTATAAAGAATGTTTAAGGGGAAGAACTTAATAATTACACCAAAAAGGAAGGCTAGTGGGTCCTCCCCAAAGTAGACTCATGCCTTTTATGCCCTAATAGATCCACAAACCAAAGAGTCTATAGGCTCTCAAAATGACATATGGAATTAATGGTTAAGAACTTACCCACAAGAGTTTACCATAGACTAACAATGCATCAACCAACACACAGACTAATCATAAAATTGGCAATGAGGTAGAATATTGGAAGAAATATGAAAGGAGAGGAGGAAATGGAATTGAATTCCAAGAACAAGGTTGTGTAAAGTCACTTGTGTATTATGTGGTTAAGGTTACTGAATAAAATTCATCCTAAGTCTAGACTCACCAACCACATCTAGTGACCTCACATCAATTCATTTGACCAACCCATCCTCTTGAAGCAACAAGAATGCATCCATCAAGTCACCAGCATTCCAAGGAGAGAAAGATAGGAAATTAGAAAGCGAGAAAGGACCTTAGTTAGAGGGAACCATCAGGCATGGGTAACATGTCTTTCTAGTGCATAACTAGTGTTTGCAGCCAATGTTTCTTTATTATGTCTAAGGGGTGTTCTTTGAATTCCCAGTAGTTTGTTTTTGTATGAGAACCACACCATGCAAAGACTTATTTAGATTCATTCAAGTTCCTAATATTTGGTCAATAGTGGAATGGCAGAAAACCCATGAAAAGCATCCATGTACCCAAGAGAATAGCCAGCAAAAGTGTGTCGAATCCACTTGAAGTCACACCATTTTCAACCATTGAGTCCTTCCTTTGTTTGAAGAATACCAAGTTACCAATTCATTAATAAGTTTATTTAGAAAAAGGGACAGTACATTTCCAAAGCCAAAGGAGACCATAAAATTGAATGGATGAATGGATGATGTAGACTCATTACTTGTTTTATCAAAAGAAACCATATCTTACTATCAACATTGAAAATCAAAGGTAAAAACCAAACATTAGCAATCAACATTATTATCGTCCAACCCACCATTGTGAGCACTTATTATATGATGAATGAAAGTAAATCACACAAGAAAATAGTAAAAATGTGAACAATGGTGTAAACCAAAAATGAGTAAAATTGAAAAGATGTGTAAAAAAAATGTGTAAAAAAATACAAGAAAAGCTAAAGGATTAGAATGGTTAGCATTGGTGGCCATTTTCCCCATGAATGAGTTAGAAGGAGGATATCTAAAATAATGAGCAAGGTTTTCCACCAATAGAGGTAGTATTAGTACTAGCTGTTCTAGGCTCATGGAAAGGTTTCGTTTGTTGGATGTTGATCAACAATTTCTTATCTAGGCTATTAGGTTCGTAAATCATCATGGCTCCTGAAGGAAAAGTTGCATGAATAATATAAGGTCCTTCCCATAGGATTTGAAATTTAGTGCATTGTGGCACATGTGTGGGGTTCCAATAAAGAAACTTATCTCTCAGTTGGTACTTAAATTTTCTAATTTTTAGGTTATGAAGTTGTTTATTAATAGCCTTATGCAAATCATTAGATGATAGGGTGACTAATCAGTTCTCATCTAGCAGGTTAAGGTTCATTAACCATTCTTTTTATTCTAGATTAAGGTCAAGGTTGAGGTTACATGCTGTGAATAATGTACGAAGTTCTACTTGAATAGGAAGCATTAGGAGTTTTCTGTACACTAACTCAGAGGGAGAGTAGTCTATAGGGAGTTTTCATGTGGAGCAGTATGCCCAAAGAGCATTATTTAGTTTGGTGCTCCAGTATCTCCTATATTTGCTAATGGTTCTTGTCAGTATTTTTATAATCTCCCTATTGGTTACTTTGGCCTGACCATTCACTTGAGGGTGGTATGGTGTAGTCAGTTTGTGTTCAACTCCTAAGTGTTGCATCAACTTTTGAAAAGTCACGCTCGTAAAATGTGTACCATTATCTAAAATAAGTGCATGAGGCAAACCAAAACTGTTAATGATTTGTTGTTGAACAAATCATGCAGTGGTAGATGATGTACAATCTATAATAGTGGCTACTTCTACCCACTTTGTAAAATAGTCACAAATAATAACAAGGTAGGTTTTTCCATTGGACATTGGTGTAATAGGCCCTATAAAATCAATTCCCCATATGTTGAAGGGTTCTAAAGGTTGAATCCATTGTTGTGGATCGTCCATTCTAGTAGTCATTCCCCCATCATGTTGGTAACGCTTACAAGATTGGATGAAATGATGAGCATCCTGAAACAATGTAGGTCAATAATATTCTATAAGTAATATTTTAATGGCTGTTCATCTCCCAGCATAATAACCCCCACAAGGACCCTCATGAGCATCTTGGAGAACTTGTAATTAACCTACACTAGGAACACACCATTGGAGCAAGCCATTAGGAGATACCTTATAAAGGTATCCATTGATTTCCATGAAATATTTGGCTCAATGAAGAAACTGTTGTTTCTTTTTAGCATCCAACTCTGGTGCTATTTATTGTGTAAGGAGATAGGTAAGAATGCTACTATACCAATTTATTTCCATGGTTAATTGATTATTTACTACACCTGCAAAGAGGAATTCATCAGGAAAGTGATCAGAAAGTGGATATTCATCCTCTTTGTTGTCCCATTTTAACCGAGATAAATGATTAGCAACAATGTTCTCAGTGCCTTTATGATTTATCATTGTAAGATCAAACTCTTGTAGGATTATGAGCCATCATATGATGTGAGGGCTCACCATTAGTTTATTTAGTAGGAACCAAATTGCACTATGGTCTATGCGTACCAATACCTTATAGCCCAATACATAGTGCTTGAACTTATCTAGTGCAAACACCACAATCATTAATTACTTTTCCACTGTGGTGTAATTGAGTTGTGCACCAGCAATACTTTGACTTGCACAATGAATGTAATAGGGTGATTTCTAGTCATCTAACTATGTGAGTACAACTCCTAAAGTAAAGTTGGATGCATCAATCATTATATGGAATGGTCTAGACTAGTCAGGAGCTTGTAGAATAGGTATTTAAGCTTCTATTTTAAATTTTGAAAAGCTAACTCACATTCTCTGGTCTAATCAAAAGGCATGTCCTTTTTTGTTAGTTCAACTAATGGTTTTTCAACCCTTGAAAAGTTCTTTATGAATCTTCTATAATAGCCAGTGTGTCCAAGAAATGATTAGATGTCTTTTATAGTTTTAGGTTGGTGCGTGATTCCTTAGATGACTTTAATCTTTTCGGGGTCTAGCTCTATTTCTATTTGTGAAATCTTATGCCCTAATACTACACCTTCTTAGACCATTAAATGGATTTTTTGCTAGTTGAGCCTTAAATTGATTTCAACACATCATTTTAGTACTTGCTCTAATCAGTCCAATGCTTGATTGAAGTTCACTCCATAGGTGGAAAAATCATCCATGAAGACCTCTACACCATTCCCTATTTGCTGCTAAAAGATACTTAGAACCAAATGTTGAAATGTGCAGGAGCATTGCATAAGCCAAAAAACATTTTTTTATATGTAAATGTCCCCCAAGGACCTGTGAATGTGGTCTTGGCTTGGTCTTCTAGTGCTATTTGGATTTGGTTGTATCCACTATACCCATCTAGAAAACTATAGTAGCGATGCCCTGCAATGGTGTCTAAGACCTAGTCGATGAATGACAATAGAAAGTGGTCTTTGAATGTTTCCATGTTTAGTAGTGTAAACTCTATACACATCCTCCATTTACCTCCCTTTTTGGGAACAATAACTAATGGACTAACCCATTCGCTATCAGTAATGAGGTAGATGAACCTAGCTTTTAGAAGTTGTTCAATTTCTTCTTTAACCACTTGCTTCAGCTTTGGGTTCAATGGTCTCTGTGGTTGTCATCGAGGCTTCATGGAGGGGTTAGTGTAAATCCTATGTTGGCATATCCTAGGGTCTGTTCTAGTTAATTTGAGATATGACCAAGCAAAGGCTTTCGACCATTTGTTCATCATTTTCAATAGTCTCTCTTTTTGTTGAGGAGTGAGACTAGCATTAATAATTACCAATTTTTCATTTTTAAGAAATGTATACTCCATAGTAGTGGGCAATGATTTTAACTCAAGGGGCTGTTGCTTAAGGTTTTTAGGGATTTCCAACTTTCCCTAGTTGATATTTTCAATGTCAAGACTTGGAATTTGGCGATGAACTTTCTCTAATGTGTCTATGCTATCGACGTAAACACAAGTCAAACCCTCAATTGATTTCATGCATATAGTTGAGTTTCTCTCTTGGTCAGCTATTAGCCACTAGGTGCCTTCCTATCTTGTAGCTACTACATATAGGCATCTTTGTATGTTAGTTACTTGTGCACATTGGTTGCATGCAGGCAATATTAACTATTGTACAAACTAGGACTTTTACATGCAACTACATCCTGTGTCATTGTATGCGATGCATGAAACTTTATTCTTCTCAATATTTCCAAACATATTTTTGTTTGATATTTTTAGGGAAAGATCTCGTATTCCTAGGCATGTGTCAATTGTGCTTAGCCATGTTCTTCCCATTATGATAAGGAAGTCCCCCTTACAGTTGTTGAATTAAATCACTAGGAAGTTGGCTGGATACAACCATCCACAAAAAATGGTAACCATGTCCTCCACTTATTGTAATGGGATAGTGATGGACTAGTTGGCCAACTCTAAATGAATGTTACTCTTTTTTAGTGAAGGAAAGTTCTAGGCTTTGTACATCTCTTGAGAGATTAAGTTGATACTAGAACCTGAATCCAAAAGAGCTTTGCAAGGTTCATTCCTAGCGATTTGTAAATATATAAGAGGACTCCCAAGATTAGAGAATTTCCTACGAAGATGGCTAGCCTTAATCAAATCAGTAATGGCATGCACCAACATGACCATGTGTGTTGAATTTAGCCTTTGGTTTGAAGGGAGTTCCAAAGTTTTGGATGATAGTGAGGAATGTGGACAATTAACTACTTGTGGCTATAAGGACTTAGTTGGACTATTGGTTCTAAAGAAAGTTCTCTTCTTTGTGTGATTTTCTAAACCAATAATAGGGTGAGGATTAATAGCCCTTGTAGCATTATGTTGCTACGGCTAGGCGGGGAGTTTACCCTGCATGGCTAGAGTAGGTGGTAATTGAGTTAAGGGTGGAAGAGATGTAGCTAGATGAGAAGGATAATATGTTTGTGTAACATCACCCCTAGGAGAAGGAGTTCTATAATACTCATGGGTTTGGTAGCGAGGTTGGGGAGCAACGTGACTAGTAGAGTCATGTGGAGAGATTGGCTATTGCACGTAGTATCCATATGGATCAGATTGACAATAAGGGTACTATTGATGTGGTGGTGGCATTCCCCATGATTGTGGGTGCTACTACTATTGATATTGCTCATTTGGTTGTGCTAGAGTTCCACTTGGATGATACATCAAGGGTTGGTAGAACTACCTTAGGTTACCTTGGGGATAAGGTAACCTTTAGGTTGTTTGCCTTCTGTTTAATCGTGGGTTAAGTGCATACACCCCAGACTCCTATAGATGTGAGATTATAGGGAAACATCCCTTAGGATAGCCATATTGGCATATCTGACATCCACCATCATTATTTGTATTTGAATCCACAACCTCTTCGATGATGACAACTTTGCCCTTACCTTTGTTATGTGCATATTCAACTTCTCTCTTTTTTCTCTTTTCTCAATCACTACCTTCCTTTCTAGACTCCTCTACTATTTTGAGAATTATTTGAAATCTATTATCTAAAGAGTCCCACATTTGGCCCACCTTTGTCAATACTTCCGATGCAAGTTTTTAAATGGGCAAGGTTTTCCTATTCATCATCTCTTCAAGTGGTGACTGTTGTTCATCCTCACAAAATCTAACTCCCTTCTTTCAGAGGGAAGGATCTCTATTATATTCTTTTGCACTCTCTCTTTTCCTTAATTCACCTTTCTCTTTAGCAACTTTCTCCAACAATCTTTGTACTTAATGGTCCCTAAGCTCAGATAGCCTTTCTTCAACATAAGTCCCAAGGGTTCTTTGCGTTTCGTGCCTAAGCTCATCTATGAGATGGCATAGTTGTTTCCTTTGCAGGTACATGGCCTAGGAAATTATGTAATAGTGCATAATATTGGCCCATGGTAGCATCCAAGGGTTCATGTCCTCCTTCTTTCCATCCTTAGATTTTCTTTGGCAAGTTGGATACATGGGAGTACATTTGATGCTTATCATTGAACATTTCTAACATGGTACTCCATTGACGAATGGATTCCGGTTCTAAGGATTGGTACTAGCTTTCCGCTTCCTTGATCAGTGTCCATGGAAACAACTTGAGTTTTTTTCACTCATTTTCTATGTTTTGCAAGGAACATGCATTGTGAAATGCTTGCAAATGATTTTGAGGAGCAACATTGTATCCCCCTTCAAATTGTGGGATATTGTTCATGTCCAATCTTTTGATCCTACTATCTTTCTGGTGCCTTGTTGGGATTCTAACAACCTTAGTTATATCTAGCATACTTTGGGTAGTGAGTAGGGGTTCATCGTGATCGTACTGTCTATGATATCTATGATGCTTGTGTTGTTCCCTACTCTCCCTCCTTTCATGATGAGTTTCTCTACAATGCCCTTGTTCCCTTTCTCGGCTACATTATCTATGATTCCTATTTCACTTACCATTTTCCTCGGGGTCTTTTTCCTTATGACTGCATCTAGATCCTAAAGGAGAGGGTGAAGGAGATGATGAAGGTGAAGAAGTAGAAGGACCATCACCATGATGGTGCCTACTTCCTTCTCTTCAATGGTCGCGGCCTTAATCGCAGTTATGATCAAAAAATCCATCTTTGTCATGTGTTTGTGTTCCTTTCTTAGATCCTTTATGTCCGTCGATACCAAAAACTAGGTTATGGATAGTTCAATGAAGATTATGATACACAACCTCTTGACCGAAGTCAACAAGAGGAACATCATTATGTGGGAGACCTCCTGAGCTAGGTTCACCACCCTCATTTTCACTTATGACATATGGGACATTCTAAGACAAATTCCCCTTCATGGATTCATGATGTCTCTCCTGTTGTATATCCCTTTGACATTGTGCCTCGGTGGGTTGATACTCTCTCGAGTTATGATCATGCACAACTTTCTTTGCCTATAAGTGCTACATACCAGTTCATGTGAGAGCACGAAGAAGCATGCTCGGGACTGAGTGATCAAGAGGCAACACTATGTTACCTTCTAAATCATGCCAATGTGGCAGTTCATCCTGGTGGAGGATAAAGGTAAAGTTTGGTATATACTCATTGGGATGAACGTATACCACACAAAACTGTTGGGGGACTGGTGGATTATCATGTGTACTACACCTCCAATTGTTCCTTGTATTGAACCTAGGTAGTGCAACACTCTCTTAAGAAGAAAGAAACATAATTGTATATTCAATGTGAAATACTTTTCATTTTACTATTTGTAAGATAACCAACCCTAAGGGTTTGTTCCAATGATGTGAAGATTTCCTAAGTTCTAGCTAGCGCAAAAACAAAAAAATCCCCATCAACGAAACCAATGATGAGCGGTGAGGTATGCCTATGCTCAACCATATGAATACAAGCATACACACACTATCCAGTTGAATTCCAAGGACTAGGTGCTTATGTGCCTTTACAAAACCTGGGTGAGTTAGTCAATCATTGTCTTCCCAAGCTTACTTGTATAGCATGATTGTATGGTTAAGTAAACTTGAGATATATGATTTATATATATTTTTTTGATGTTTTATGTCCTTGTGCTATAAAGGGATAAGTGAATAATTAAGTAACTAATTTAATTTAACTAATTGACTATGCTCTAACTAGTCTTAACACTAGCATCCATTCCCACTTGCCATCCACATCCTAAACTAGTGCAACACTACTAGGATTACCAAATGTTAATCATTACTGGGTTACCAAGTGTTCCATGAATTCTTGAAGTGGTCATACTAAGTGTGCTTACTTGGGAGAGTTGATAAGGTGAGAGAGAGGACATTAATTAACTAAGGAAAGCATTAAATAACTGTAAATAGAATTAAATAAGAAATTCTAAATACTGCAAGTTTTATCACAAAGTTCATCTTTATTTCTGATCACAAGGTGTGCTTAGGTACACAATGTTCAAATAAAGATCTATTTGCTTTATGACTCCTACTACAAGCACTCAGAAATAATTTCAACTCTAAGAAGGAAAAAAGACAAGAGTTCAGGTAAGGGACTAAGACTAATTAACTAACTATTGCCAAACCAAGTACTCCTGCCTCTTATTTATAGGCAATAAGAGAGGCCCTAATATCAGATCTCTAATATCACATGGAAGGCTTTAATATCATGAATGCGATATTGCAGCACCGATATCATAGTTCATTAGCCAAAGATGCTTAAATGTTAGCCGAAACCTCGATGGCTCCTACTAACCATGAGAATGTGCTCAATAGACTACTATAGACAAGGCAAGTCATGACAAGACTTTTTGAAATCCCTAGTGATGTCACTAGAGTATAGTCTAAACTCACTACCAAACGAAAACTAATCATGGTAGAGACAATGGTAGAGCATGCAGAAAATGAAACTTTGAGACAACAAGAAGAGCTTGCAACCCAGAGAGCTAAATGTAGAGATCCTACACAACTCATTGCACTAAAATAGATAAAATAGTTATGGAATGAGTAAATGAATAGCTTGATTAAGCAAAATAAATAGATGGTAACAAAGAGAAAGTGGTATGAAATGCCTTTGTACTAAAAGCATAGACATATGCACATATTAAGGCACGTACGATAGTATAAGAGGAAAATAAAAAACTTGCTACTAATAACATGAGGTTGAACACTATTAAAAAGTAGAAAAAATTTTAGAAGAGAGCATCTACCAATTAAGGGAATAATTGGTGAGGGTCAACCAAAACATGAGTTTGCTCACAAGAGGAAATCAAACCCTCTCAATATAGGAGGTACATGTCATCCAAAAAAAGCTAGCCATTGAAATAAATGCATGGAAAACTAAGACAAAGAAACATGAAAGGTTCAAGGAACACTTCCATGATCAAGTGAACATGTACAAGCAAATTAACAAGAAAGATATCTAGATGACCAAAGCCAAAATCAGCACCATGTCAGCATAGAATCCTAATTGGCAACCCATCTTAGATAGTCA
The DNA here is from genome assembly GCA_015680685.1 of Gnetum montanum. Classification (NCBI taxonomy): domain Eukaryota; kingdom Viridiplantae; phylum Streptophyta; class Gnetopsida; order Gnetales; family Gnetaceae; genus Gnetum; species Gnetum montanum. Next base: position 153,202 of record MNCI01034569.1, on the reverse strand, counting down.
TGCCCTTGTCCATCAAGAAAAAGTGAAAAAGAAAGACCTACAAATCAAGGATCTAAAAGAACACATGGGGTTAGCTAACCTCTATTATGCTAACTTAGCCATACTAATAGCAAGTAGGCCCAAGAATGAGATAGAATAGCAAGTAGTGGAAACATATGCTCTATATGAAAAAGAGTTTATGGATTGTAAAGATAATTTGTAGAAACTCCAAGTGGAAAAATTTGAACTAGAAGCATTGAAGGCTAGCTACCAAGGGAAAAAGGATGTAATAGCAAACTTGACTAGAAGATTGACAAATTGTCATGAACTATATGAAAAGGCTAGAGTTTTTGAAGAAGAAAGGAGGTAGTTCATAGCCTGGTATGTCAAGGTAAATTAGATGCTTTTGTAGTTGTTGTGCCCATGGGATGTAGTTGCTACATCAGACATTGCATAACAAGCATGAATAGTACATGATCCAAGAATGGAATAGAAGAAGCTTTAGGCACTCTCAAATCAATATAGATTTTAGAAGCTTGATGACAAGGAGAAGCAACTAATGGAGGATTGACTACCACTGAAAACTACATAAGGCTACATCAAGCTTTGCCAGATTTTTTTTTTTTTGTTAAAGTTGGCATGTCATGTTTTGTGTCATTTTTGTAAACACCACTATAGCATCTAAGAGTGATGTCATGGTAGTTAGTGTCTTCAAAATATACCTTCTAATTTTGTAAGGAACTCTATCCTCATTTTTTTTTTAACTTGAGGATGAATTTTTAGTTAGTCATGAGGGTGTGATAAATCACATTTTTAGAAGGCTAAGATATTGGTCATCCAATATTGGAGCACATGCTATAATGTCAGATATCCAATATCACAGACAAGTGTATGCCTATAAATATGACACTTAGGAGCATAGTCCAAAAGTAATTTTCATTCCATCCTTAGTGAAATTTTGTTAGTTTTTTTTTCTTGATTTTAGCACTTAGCACTTAGTAGTGTATGCCTGTAGCGTGATGTTAAGTAATTGAATAGAGTCTTTATTTGAGTGGAATGTAGTTGGATGCATTTAATGACTAGAAATAAAGATTGAGACTACTTTGCATCATTATATCATCACTTAGATTTCTTTATTGTCTACTTAGACTAATGTTTACTATTTTGACTTATTATAACATTTATTGTTTCCCTAGTTATTGATTTACTTTCTAGGCACTTTACTATTACTGTTGTTAAGTGGAATGGATATGACTACTTCTAAGAATTAAGTGTGATCGGTTGGTAATCTAGTAGCATTATCATTTGGTTCACCCAGTAATGAGATACTTTGTAATCCCAGTAACATTTACGTAAGTCCAAGATGTTTGCAGAGAATTAGAAATACATGTCCATTGCACTAGGCCATATTAGATTCATTTAATGTTACATAGATTTAGAAACCACTTCATTGACCTTATGTTCACTAGGAGTAATATGGTCCTATAACATCAACACATCAAATAGCTCACCATGAGTTAAACCATATGTATTGATTTTACTAGCTCACATGGGAAGACAACGATTGCAAACTTAAACCAATTACTAGCATAACTACATTACCTTATCCATGAAATTCAATTGGGCTATGCATGAACACTCATATCTTGTATGATTGGGTGTTGGATTAGTTTATGTTGTGAGTTTGTATTCTTAGAATTTGAGCTTTTGTGTTTGCAGTGTTAGCATAGCTTGGTGGCAAAAATAGGTAACTCCAACTTTTGGATTCACAAGAGCATGCATCCTTTCAACAAGATTTGGAAGAAATTACACACAAGTTTCCATTTTGGTCACAAAAATATTGAATAGTAGTACATGCATTTTTATTTTATTTGCATGCCTATTTTTCTTAGTCATGTTACAACATGAAAATATTACAAACAAGGAATCAAATAGATTGTATTAAAAGTGGATTCTCTGATATATAATTATTTTTTATTATGATTACAAAGAGGGGAATCTACATTTTGTACGACGATTTGAGGTCTTGTGGATATGAGGATCTGCATGTAATGTGGTCTATTTTGATAGGAACTCAGATGAAAGTTGCTATTGCTGGTGGTCGAAAAAATCAACATGGAAAATATGCAAAAGTTTTGCAATAGGATTTTCATTACAGATGCTTTTCCTTGAAGGATGAATGAGAAGGCTACTTGCCAAAAAACATGGTTTGTCTAATGTCTTGGCTCTATCGTTTTATGCATTAATGCATTATAATGCCCTATTTTGTTAATCATATTCAAATGCAGTAGGGATGTAATTACAATTTTATCTCTTATTTTGAAACATTAAAACATTGAAGGTAGTTTCTTTTAGCTAATCCAACATACTAAGGGTTAATTTGATTTATGCTTGCTAATCATGTTAGCCTTATCTCAACTTAATTCATGCTTAATACACAAATTAGAGTAACATCAATTCTTTTTTAATTGAAAATTTTTTAAGGCTAAGCTAATATCATAGAAATAACTAGTGTAGTGTTTTACAACACACAAAGTGATAATTTGATTAGTGCTTAATACACTCCACGAAGTAGTATTTGAGATAGTTTGGTACATTAGGAATTTAAACATATTTGTAGATTATTTTGCTGATATGTTCTTGACATTACATTTTTGCTTTGGCCATAAAAAATATCTATCATAGGATTTCTGAGAGGCAGGATCAGTAGGTAATTGATACATACCAGTCAAAAGGAATTCTTTTAGTGAGAAGTTAAAGTAGGACAACGGAAAAATTGTATCTATCACTCTTTGTAGTGTACATTCCTGCCATGGCATCTTCAAGAGTGCTATTCCTGAAAGAACTCAAGATATGCATAAGGACCTACAAATAAATTATGTAATGTCTATGTGTATTTGATTGTATCGAGATCCTATTGTAGGCATACTATAAATATGAAAACTATAGCACTTGGCACTCTACTCTAAGAGTACATGTGGCTACACCAGAGTGTCATAGATATGGGTAGAGATTATTGTCAAGTAAAATGTTTGCTGCCTTAAGGTTTTTATGCAAGATAGAAGACATACAAACCTCATGTAGATATCTACCAAACAAAAATGCTATAGCCTATATTGTTGATCCCTTATGTATAATAAATAAATGATATATTCAAAAAATTTTAACGAAAGCAAAACTCACTATAGAGCCTCAGCTATGCTGAGTGCAATCTTCACATGACAATTCCAAGTCAATTTCTAGCTATTGTCATCAACACCATGTAAGTTGTTTTCAAGATTTCCATTGCCATAGTATTCATAAACAAGCAGGTGTTGCCCATTTTTGATGGAATAGCCAACAAGCTCAACAAGGTTCTCATGTCCTAATCATGATATATTGGCAACTACTTCTAGGAAAGCTTCATTAGAGTTGGTAGATAATGCCTAGCCCTCTATTTTCTTAATAGCCATAATCTAAAAATTAACATCACCATGGTCATTAATAGACTTGTATGCTCTTAAGTATAAGATTGTAAGTGATATTCTAGGTTCCCTTTCCCAAGAACTCAAGAAAATATTTAATAGAAATAAAGTAAAAAACAAAATAAAGACAGAATCACAAAAAGTAGAGAGAAATAAAGATGGAATCAAATCAATCTCTTGGTTTGTTGGGTTATGGAATTCAAGCTGTTAAGAGGCCTATTCCTTATTTCAAAATATTCCAGACTTTAAATTTTTGAAAGCAAAATCAAATTCAAACTACTAGGTCCTAGGATTGAGGACTAATTCAACTATATTTTATTAAAATTTCCACTAAACTTCAAATTTGGGTTGAAAATGAAATTGTTCAGGGCATAGGGAATTGAAATGCAATTAAGATTGGAATTCTGGAATAGAGGAGTAGCTCAAATAACCTTTATTTAAATTATTAAGGATTTAGCATTGGGTAGCATTGGATTTTACTCCAAAAAGCTAAAAATGGTATTGGTTTGACCTCCCATCATTAAAATAAAGTGTAGGATTTCAAGGAAAAAAGCCATCTCATTAGCCAATTTTTATGCTCACCAAGTTCCATACAATTTGGGTATTAAAATTAATATAAAGTTATTAAGAGTTGCACCAATGAAATCTTGAAAAAGTGGAATGCTGCAAACTATTAATAAAGAAATAAAATGGATAACACATGATGCATGACCATCATGTGTTGGAAAAGATGAATGCTCAACAATATGCACAAATCAATGCTTGATATAGCTACACAAATGCATAAATTTTCATGGTATGTGTACCTACCCAAATATGTTTTACCTTTCTATTTGAAAATTTTCCTCTATAAACTTGTCCCACCTTTCTATCTCTGATCAAAATTTCTTAACTAAAGAAATTAGTTGCTACCAACAAATCTGTCACAAAAGATGCTTTTGCACCTATGGGATTTTTGATCATGTTACCAATAGATTCCCTCTCATCCACATTGCCACTATTACTCCTTGGAGGTAGCCTTTGTGACATAGAATTTGTTTGTCTTCTCTTAATTTCATAAAAATTAAAAAAGAGCATGTTCAACGAAAGTATTAATGTGTCATAAAAGGATAATGTAGTCTTAAAAAAGCTTCATACATGCTTTGCTCATAGTAGGAAATTATATGCATTATTTCTATCATACATAGGAGAGCATGAACTAATGAACAATATTCTAAGTTAATTAATCAAGAAAATGAAACAAACCTACTCAGCCTTCATTCAACCAACCAATTACAGGAATTTCATTATCTCAAAAAGGATAGACAAATTATGTTTGGATATGCAAATGTTCATAGGAATAATAATATAGAGGCATTTGTAATTTAGCAACGATATTGAAGGTAAGAAAGATGAAAAATCCTTGATGACCACATGCCTATTATGTGCAAGAATGCTTTACAAGTTCACTTTCAACTCAAGAGCGAACAATAGTAGCATGTAAAAATAATTTTACAATGACCATAATTACAATAACTTGGTTTAGCAAACAAAGTTAGATTTTAGCTTTCTATTTTTGTTTGTTTAAAAAAGTAATCTATTTTTTATTGTGGGTTTGATAAGTCAGATGGGAGAATTAAAGAAGTTAGTTGAAGAAGGGAAGATTAAGTATGTTGGGCTTTTAGAACCATCTACAGATACCATTAAAAGAGCCCATGTTTTTCATCCTATCACAACTGTGCAGATAAAGTGGTCACTTTGGAGCAGAGATGTGATGGAACATGTTATTCCTACTTGCAAGTGGTACATATTTCTTCAAATATTGTTGTCCTATTCTTTTTTTTAATCTTTATTATAATATTTTACTTTCATTTTCTTTTTATCAAATACTTTCATCAACTAAATATTTCTTATCCACTAATATTTATGTCTCTTTGAAAAGTTGAATACTAAACAAAGGTGTTGTAAATTGGATTATGCTTGTGATAGTGGGAAGAGGCTACACTCTTAGCTTCCTATTGTTGTCTAGCATTATGCTAGGCATGCATACATCATGATAATGATGCATGGGGAGATTAATTTTTTTTTTACAATTTTTAAATTAGTAAAGGGTAGGGCCCATCGAGACATGGAAGCATGGTTGATGATTCCATGCATAAAAACTTATAATTTGGCTTATTTTGACAATACTAAGTTAGATTCTATAACCAATAGTAATAACAAGGATCTACATTGTTGCTTCACTTCCCATTGATTAATAATATAAATAATAAGCTAACAACCATTTTTCAAATAATGCAAAGGTAATTATATAAATAAAATAACACCTAGGAATAATAGATATCAAATACAAATGATGCATGCTCAAAATCTTCATAAAATGAAATGAAGACAATGTTGGTAAAAGAAACTATACATTCTGCGAACATCCACATGATTGATGTTGGACTATCATGGGACACAATGTTGAAATTTGATTCACTTGAGTTTTTGGATGATCTCTAAACATACAATGTGATAGCCAATGCAACCACAAGCACTAGTATGATACTTCCATGTGGTATGCCCACTATTGCACCATCAAACAGGCCTTTTTTTTACCACCACTTCCATTTTTTTGTATTAGGATAGAAATTAGTTGTAGAAGGTGATTTATCATGAAGGCCATCACTAGTATTATTGAGATGACTGATTGCCTTTTGGGACAGAGAGGACGCTTGATATGGAGGAGGTGCTTGATATAGAGGGGGTAGAGGACCAAGGCTAGGGCTCAAATTATTGCCTCTAATCTTGGAATAATAAAACCATAATTATACCATTACTATCATAGCCCACACATTTTTAATTTTTAATGTGATTTGAAATATATTCCTAGAAAACATACTTGAATCTTGGATCAGAAGACAAGTGTTGTGATAGCAACTTAGTGAAATTATTATTTTGAATGTTCCTAAAAGCACATGAAAAAATAGCTGAACATTATTGAAATAGTTGCCATGACTGTGTATAGGACACCTAGAGAAATAAAGTTGCAAAAATACATAACTAAAAAATCAAGATATTTGAAATGAAAATTATAAACACCATAAGTTGGCTACAATGTAACTACTATAGTGGTAGTCAGAAAGGTCGCTAGAGACCATCTCTAAAATTTTAGACAAAGTAGAGAAAAAGCAACATTCTTAAAATTTTTAAGAGGGTGAACTTATAGATCTTTGATAGGAAGATAGTAGATAATGTTAAGTGGCCCACTCAGCTAATTATTTTGCAAATATCTATCAAAGCATTATAAAAAACACTGAAACGCTCCAAAAAATAGTTTACACTAAATGTAATAAAAACACTAAAAGTAAAGGAGAGAAACAACAACCTCATTTATATATAGCATAGAAAAATTTGACAAAGATCTGAAACTAGGTGGAATGCCTTGTGAAAGTTTATTGAAGGATGGATCCTTGCAACATCATGTTTTAATCATTTAGATCTAAAAACAAAAAAAGGATGGTTTCTTTAAGGGAAATATAACCTCAAACTAAATAAATGTGCATACTTTGTTATTAAGATATTTATAAGAAGATTCATACTAATAATATGGGCCAATATAAATGACATGAAAACTAAAACTTGAGTATTTTATATCAGCAATGTGAAGATTTTGTAATCCTAAGGTTCTACTGAAAAGAGTTCAGTTTGGGCATTTCTTGACATAATTTATTTATACTTCTACATGTTGTTAGTGTTGAAATTGATAAAAGAAATATGTAGTAATCTCTTCTTACCAACAAGCTAAACCACATTTATGGGAAAGGATGTAACTTATCAATTCTTACAAACAAATTGGACCTCACTGATTCATGAGAATGTGTCCTATCTAAGTGTATTGAAAAGCAAATCCTTGAATGACTAAATTTTGTCTTCATAAGATCTTTCACACTCCCTTTTCATTCTCATTATCAAATAACAAGATGCATAAAGGTAATTTCTATTCATAGAAAAGGAGCATCCATTATATTTATATCAATAGATTGTTCACATGCTACAACACATCTTCATAACTAACACTGAAATTGATTTTTTATTGCATCCATGGACCTTCCATCTTCATAACACTATCCAAGATGCATAATAATTATGATAAATTTTTTAACATTTCTAAAGTGATACTCTTTTCCATGATAGTAAAAAAAGAGAAAAATCTTGTAGAAGTGAACTAAATGAAAAGAAAATCTATTAGATGCAAATTGAAAGTCTAGTAGTACTCAAAAGTATTTTGAGATGTTTAATGGAATAAAGCTATTTATGATGGCTACATTAAGAAATTATATATCAACATGGCTTATACAACAATTATTACAAATCCTATAGTAGCATGTTGTAGCTACTGATGCTTATGTTCCCATGATCCTAGAAGTGGAAAGTGGTAGTGGTAGTGGAGGCTTAAGAGAATCAAATAAAAAACCTATCAATAGGAAATTAGTAGAGTAGTTTTGGAAGTTGGGACCTCTTAAATTTTATGGAATTGAGGATCCCACTATAGCTATAGAATGGTTGGAGGAATTGTGAAAGGCTTTTTATTTGATGGGATGTTCATCAGTTCAGTAGACTTGCTTGGTAGTTTATCAATTGGTTGGTATTGCTCAACATTGGTGGATGATTAAAGAGTAGGCCAAAGGATGGATTAGTCAAGAGGTGGCATGGGATGATTTTCTAGCATCTTTCAAAGGTTGTTATGTGTCTACCCAATATGCATAGGCCAAGGAGGATCAGTTCTACTATTTGTATTAGGGTAGTTGGTCTATGGTGGAGTATGATTCTCATTTCTCTGAGTTGAGCAGTTATGTACCCTATATGCAGATAGATTCTCAAGAACGAGTGAACAAGTTTATTTAAGGTTTGAGACTATCTTTAAAGGATTACCTATTACCTCTCAAATTGACTTCCTATGATGAAGCTAGAGTAGTAGCGATGGATTTAGAAAGGACTCAGTAGGAAGATATAGCACGTAGAGAGAGGAGATAGGGGAAAAAGAGAGGATTGACATCTAGAGAGAGGCCTGGTGCCTCTAAGAAATCTGTTGGTCATGGAGCAGAGCATTCGACACCCACTTGTGATCCTATTTTTGGAGCTAGTCATGGAGCTATTGTTTGGTAGAGATGTGGGAAGCCTGGTAGTTTTTAGAGGGATTGCCAAAATTGTTTTGCATGTGGGCAACTAGGGCATTAGACTTAGGAGTGCCCAAAGAAGAAAAGTAGTAGTGGAGGAGGTATAGGCTAAGGATAGCAACCTCTAGTTTAGGATGGACATGGAGCAACAGTCACATAGCTTGTAGGAGGGGACCAGAGGACTCAAGGACAAGTGTATGCCTTAACAAACTAACCTTTTGACATGCAGCCAAATTGAGTGATGGAGACAATAGGTATGATTTTGTACTTTTCTATGTTATTTTATTTGTTCTAGGTGCTAGCCATTCTATCATAGATCCTATGACTGCACATCATGTAGCTCTTGTATGCTATTCTCTACTAGGGGACATGAAACTCGAGTTGATCAAGTGTGTATAGGTGTGCTAGTAGAAATGGAAGGTGTGCAATGGGTTAGTGATTTAGATGCTACGGATCTTGGTGTATATAATGTAATTTTGGGGATGGATTGGTTTTCTTAATTCAATGCTAGTCTGGACTATTAGCAAAATCTCCTATGACTACAATTAGTTGATGGTGCTCTGATTTAGGTATAAACTCATCTGAGGATTGTGCAACTAGAGTTGGTCTCCTGTTGGATGTATCGTAGGATGCTTTGAAAAAGACATGAGTGCTTTGTGGCTACAATCTATAAAATAGATATGGTGGAGATACATCAAATTCTTGTGGTTCATGAATTCTCTAATGTATTCTAGTTAGAATTATTGGGTTTGCCACCAAGGTGAGAAATTGAGTTCAATATCAAACTTAAACCTAGTATAGAGCCTATCTCAAAGGATCCACATAGAATGTCTTTTATAGAGCTAGCAGAGCTAAATATTCAACTATAGGAATTGTTGCATAAAGGCCTTAGTTAACCTAGTGTATCATCATGAGGTGCACCAATGCTATTTATTAAAAAGAAGGATGGGGGTTTACGACTATGCAGATTATAAGTAGTTAAACCAGGTGACTATGAAAAATAAATATCCTTTGCCATTCATTGATATCTTGTTTGATCAACTTTGGGAAGTTCATGTATTCTTAGAGATTGATCTCAAGTCTCGTTATCATTAAGTGTGGATTCATGAATAGGATTTGTCAAAGACAACATTCAAAACATGGTATGGAAATTATGAGCTTTTGGTGCTATCGTTTGGGTTGACAAATGCACTAGTAGTTTTTATGCACCTCATGAATAGTGTGATTTGGCCATTCCTAATGATCAATTTCATGTACAACACTTGCAAAAAGTTCTACAGACTTTAAGTGTGTACCAACTATATGCTTAGCCATCCAAGTATTCATTTTGGCAATCAAAGATTTAGTTCTTATGAAATGTGGTGTCAGGAGTTGGTATCTCTATGGATCTTGGAAAGATTGTAGTCGTTCATGATTGGCATATGCTACAATCAATAGTGGAGGTATGAAGCTTCTTGGAATTAGTAGGATATTATTGAAGGTTTGTGGAACATTTCTCTCACATAGCATCTCCTTTGATCCAATTGCTAAGGAAGGAGGCTAACTTTACTCAGCGCCCAACTTGTTAGGCTACATTTAAAGAGTTGAAGCATAGATTGGTGACTGATCTAGTGCTAATATCTCCTACACTAGGACATCCATATGATGTTAGTACTGATGCTTTAGGGGATGGATTTGGTTGTGTTGATGTAGGATGGACAAGTTGTGGCTTATGCATCCCATCAATTGAGGCCACATGAAACTAGATATTCCATGCATGATCTAGAGCTGGGTGTTGTGATCTTCTCATTGAATATTTGGTAGCATTATCTATATGGGGAGCAGGTTACTATTTGGATTGACCATAAGAGCCATCAATATCTTATGATTTAGCCATAGATAAACTTGTAATAATATAGATGGATGGATTTGCTTGCTGATTTTGATTTTACTATTAAATATAGGCTTGGCAAGACTACTAAAGTAGTGGATGCATTGAGTAGGATGGCAAGTGAGATTAATAACTTTACAATCAAGTCAGATTTGTAGGAGCAACAATGACATGGCCCATGGTGTCAAGAATTGAGGCAACAGATTGCCTCTAATGGACCACTCTCTATAGATTTTCATGGAGTATTATAGAGGGATGGTCGAGTATGTATTTCAAAAGCTTTATGAATTTAGTTGATGGATGAGGCCCACATGCATCCAAGTAGTTAGAAAATGTAGTTTCTGACAGATGTATTGGTGGCCTAGTATGAAGAGGACTACAGGAGAGTATGTATCTTGATGTTCAATTTGCCAATAGGTGGATATAGAGCATAAGAGACCTAGGGGATATTTTCATTTCCAAAATATTTATAAGTATGGGATGCCATTAGTACGGATTTCATTGTTGGTCTTCCATGAGCTCGTAGTGACTGTGATGCTATATTAGTAGTTGTTGATTTGTTAACAAAGTCTACCCATTTCCTTGCCACATGATCATTTGTAAGTGTAGTAGAAATTACACATCTCTTTGTTATAGAGATAGTGCAGTTACATGATGTGCCATGATGGAGTATTAGTGATAGAGATGTTTGATTCATGTCACATTTTTTGTGGGCATTTTAGAAGGAGATGGGTACAAAGCTAAATATATGTTCAGCATATCATCCACAAACTTATGGTCAAATTGAGTAGGTGAATCAGATTCTAGAAGACATGTTAAGAGCCTATGCCTTGTAGTAGCACTATATGAGATTTTATATGGTTGTTCATGTAAAAAACCTTTATGTTGGGATACCATAGAAGATCGTCAATAGGTAAGCACAAATTTGGTGAAGTAGACTACAAAGCAGATTTGGGAGATCTAAGATAAATTGAGAGTTGCATAGGATAGGCAAGCGAAATATGTTAATTGACATCAAAGGATGCTAAATTTTATAGTCAGAGATCATGTATTTCTTCTTGTTTCTCCCTTGAAAGGCCTTACTCAATTTGGTCGAAAAGGGAAATTAGCTCCTAGATACATTGGCCCATTTCATGTGTTATAGTGGATTAGGAGAGTGGCCTATCAGCTAGCATTACCTCCTCATTCAGCACATGTCCATGATGTATTTCATGTATCTATGCTATGACGTTATGTGCCTAATGAACATCATGTGATTAACCATTCAGGGATACAACTATAGTTTGATGTCAGTTATGTTGAGTAACCAATAAAGATTGTTGATTGTATGTTGTGATAGCTACATAATAAAGTTGTACATATGGTCAAGATTTTATGTAGTAGACATGGAGCTTCAAAGGCTATTTGGGAGGTGGAGACTAAGATGCGTGCAACCCACCTTAAGATCTTTTAGGAGGAAGATTCTCAATGAGGGGAGAGTATTACATTAGGTATGGCCATACGCTTATGATTTATACATTATAGCTGGAGTTCTAGGGGGTTGTTGGGGATGATTTAATGTAATATAAATGTATTTTATATGTTATGAGGTTTCATCTTTATGTTATGATTATGATGTCTTTACATGCTTAATTAACATGATTATGTACACTAGCCATGTGTGATGTGTTAGACAAGTGAAGTTGCTAGCATAGGTGTTGGATTAGGATACAAGACCACCTATTTGGTATGTCTTTATGCTTTATGTGTGATTTTGTTATGTAGGAATTTGTACTATAGCATTATGTTGCATGATTTTGTTTGTGGTTTTAACATGTAAATGTGTAGTACATATGGTAAGGATCTTGTAGGTTCAAATGGATTTTGATTTGGAGTCCTAGTGTGTTTATTACGCATGATTAAAGTTTATGGCATTAGTTGTGGAGGAAAAAATAAGAATAGCTTCTAAAAATTGTTCATTTAAAAAGGAATAAATAATTTAAAAGAAAAAAAAAGAGAAAGTGAGCTCACATCACGTGAGAAATGCACACCATTGGTTTTTTTTTACTTTATAAAAATCATAAAGTGCAAGTATAGGTTTTATGTTTGTTTTCTTAATTTTTACCCACTGCCTCACCATCACTTGCCATAGAAATTAGGTTTTGGATTTCTAAAGACATTAGGTATGGCTATACACTTATGACTTATACATTACAAGTGAAGTACCAGTGGGTTGTTGAGGATGAGTTAATGTAATATAAATGTATTTTATATGTTATGAGGATTCATCTTTATGTTATGATTATGATGTCATTACATGCTTAATTAATGTGATTATGTACACTAGAACTATGTGATGTGTTAGATAGATGAGGTTGCTAACATGGGTGTTGGATTGGGATACAAGATCACCTATCTGGTCTTTCTTTATGCTTTATGTGTGATTTCAGTATGTAGGCATTTGTACTATAGAACTATGTTGCATGATGTTTGGGTGTGGTTTTGGCATGTAAATGTGTAGTGCGTATGATAAGGATCTTGTAGGTTCAAATGGATGTTAATTTGGAGTCCTAGTATGTTTATTACACATGATTAAAGTTTATAGCATTAGTTGTGGAGGAAAAAAATAAGAATAGCTTATGAAAATTGTTCATTAAAAAAAGAATAAATAATTTAAAAGAACAAAAAGAGAAAGTGAACTCATGTCACATGAAAAATGCACATCATTGGATTTTATTTGCTTTATATAAATCATAAAGTGCAAGTATAGGTTTTATGTTTGTTTTTTAATTTTTACCCACTGCCTCACCATCACTTGCATAGAAATTGGATTTTGGATTTTTATTGTTTTTCTATTTGTATTAATAGAAATGCATAGGATCCTGTTTTTTATTTTTCTTTCTTTTCTATTCTTTTGTTTGACATTTATATGAATTTTGAGCTTTGTGGATAGTTTTTACTTACTCTAAACTTGGATTTGGGATTGTTGTAGCCATACCTACATGGGTGTAAAAATTGTTAGGAGTAAAATGGAGTCCTACCAAATTTTTGAGGGCCTTCTACTTGGTTTTGCCTTTCTACCCAACAATTGTAATTGGTGGGTTGTCTTTATCGTTTCCCTATATTTTTGTGTTGGATTAGTGTATATGATTATACAATGTGGGAATGCGAGGCAGATAGCTCAAAGATTAAACCTAGACATGTTATTTTGTCTATTTCTTGACATTGTTCGATTTTGGTTACGAATTGTGTATTAACATATATGCAATGTATGGTATGATGTGGACTTGTAGAATATGATATGTGATGTTGATGAGACTCATATGATTGAAATATGATATCTGTGAGGTTTATTGAGGCATGAGTATTTTTTGGAGTTCCAATCCTTCCTGGTGGTAATTAAATATTCTTTAAATATTATTTTATTAATCACACTTTGAACACATATAGCTTTGCTTCCAAGAGTCTGATTTAGGTAAAATTTGTGTTGTTAGGATCATTTTGGAAAGTACTTTATAATTGTGGAATTAGATTTCTCTTTGGGTGTATATCATTTTGAAGGTTATTATAGTGGTCATTTGTATGGAAGTACATGTTGTTCAAGAAATATGGTATTGTCTTATCATATTGAAGTATTTATGTTGTTTTGTGAAATTTTGGTATTGTTTTCATGAAATGACTATAACTATTAGGGATGGATATGTGTGATTATGTTTATTTAGGTGTGTTGTGCTTATGACATGTGTTGGCTTAAGTTAGCCAAAATGTGTACATGATGCTTGTGATTGTCATTGGCCAGTGGTGCTAGTATGAGGCTATGGATCGGTTGGTGATGAGGCACACTAGAGGTAGCATGGATTGACCTCCCACTATGATGCATTGACAAGGCTCCTATCTCAGGCCTCATCCTGGAGTGGAAGAGTGTAGGTGTGTTTGTCCTTATGGCTAATACATGGTATAGGTGTGTTTGTTGCTATTGCCAGTCCTCCAGAAGGGTAGTAGTTGTGGGTCATAGGTTGATGGACCCTAGAACTAGTTGGATAAATAAAAGACTAATAAAAGACTTGAAAGAAATGGGTGTTATGAGTACTCATGGAAATTTTTCACATGCTACATAGAGCATAGATATGCTAGTGACCACATGGGCTATGTATATGATAGTATCGGTTTGTGAGTTATATTTTTGATAATGTATGTTCTAATTGAATTATATTTGTGTGGATCATGAATTGTTTAATGGTATATTGTGGGTATGATGACATGGGCATGGTAGATGATGTCATACCATGGCTTTGTCTATGATTTTATGATAGTATGTTAGCATTATGGGTGATATGGTGTGTGTGTGTGTTATTTTGAGCATGCATAAGACTAACAATTGTTGTAGGTTACTTTGTATCCCACTCCTCTCTTCTAGTGTAGCACTTGTCGACCATCTAGCAAGGGAAGTGTAAAGCCTTCTCATTGAGTTGTGTATTGACTTTATTTAAATTACAGGTGAAAGGTGTAGGAGCCTAGATAAGCATGGAGAGGAAGAGTAAAGGATGGAAAAATATTTAGTGCTTGGTTAATGTATATTTCATGTATAGTAGTATGGACTATGTATCATTGTATAAAAATTTCTATACTCTTATATATACGATGATGGTGTTTATGTGTTTTTCTTTGAATTTTAGTAGAATGAATTGAAGTGGATGTTTAGTTTTTGGTGTGGTATGAAATTTTTGTGTAGTTTGACCATCCTTAATATCATGTATTCAACACATTATGGTTCTTAGTTATCATGCTTCCATTGTAAGATTACTTGATCCTAGGCATCATCCTACCCTTGCTAGGGCAAGGTGTTACAGTGTTCCATCACACTAGGCAATCCTCATCTATCTCAATTAGCATTAGAGCCATTGAGGACATTTTCAACTAGAAATCAACTTGGTATAACTAATTCAATATGGTAGCATAAATTGAACAACACATTTACTTTGGATTCAACTAAGCTTAATTTTTGTGGTAATTTTTACTTGTGACACATTAAAAAGAGAGCATTTCAGAAGGAACTTCAACAAGAAGATAGCAAGGTTCATAAAGATTTTTTGCGTTTGAACCTAAAGAACATGTTGAAAGCTTAAGATTAATTGGTACTACCCAATGATTCAATTGAACATTGCACTATTTATGATGATGATGAGGTGCATAAAATGTTGCAACCATTTAGGTGATGAAAGCATTATTTGTCATTATAAAAGACCTTGCAATATCTTCATAACAAAAGGATAATTTTATTAAGCAATCATTTGAGTTGAGCATTCCCACAGATTAGCATATGTGTTGTTTAGAATTTTAGTGGCTAATGTTTTAAACTCTTAATTACTGAATACTTTTAAAATATTACAAAAATTTTTTTAATTCATTTTCAAACCAAAAAGAAAAAAGGAACTTCTTTAGCATAAATAATGCATTTTGATCAATGAGTCAACTATAGAAAAAATTTAACGTTATGTAAATATACTGTGAATGTTGAAGCTATAGATAATTTTAAGGAGAAATAGTATTTGAAACTATAGTAGGGGTCTTAGCTTCTCAAATGATCAACAAAGTCTAAACAAAACTTGGTAAGTATACCAATATCTTTTTTAAGCATTGAAAGTGCTTGCATATGAGTGATATAATGTTGTATGGTCAATAAACTATTGCTATTTATAAGAAAGTAAAATTCTTACAAAATAGATAGTTTTGAAAGCTTGTCGAAGAAATCAAAAAAATTTCTTGAAAGAAAATTGTGGCTAACATTCCTACATTTGTTAAAAAAATATTTTAGTAAGCATCTTATACATATCAAGAGATAACATAATTTTGAGGCACAAAAACTCACAAGTAGCTCAGTCACTATTGAATAAGAAAGTTTGTTGCTGAGATTATTTCCACCAAGGCTTTTGCAAAATGTACATCTTATAGTTGTAGTTATGTCTCTTTATCCATAAAGGCATATGAAAGACAAAAAATCACTATTTAAGCAAAGAAGGAAAATACATACAAATATCTGACACATTGAGGAAGTTGATCAGGGATCAAGTCCTAAATGTTATTATCATTTAGGTCTTTGTACCTCAAATTGAAATTAGAGGTTCAAATTACAGCTCAAATAGAAAATATAGGATTTATTTATAATAAAAAATTAAAAATAAATACATAATAGCCTTATAGTATCTTTAATGAGGAAATCCTATCTAGTTGGGAGCCCATTGTTCCTTTTAGCCCTAATTGACATACCCACAAAGAATATGAAATTAACACTTCACTGACATACTAACAAGCAACGTATTTCCATGCATACATCTATAATTGGGAATATGATGAAAACATATAAAGAAATATATCAAATAATAAATTTCATTTACTCTTCTTTTAGAAAAATGTATTCCTCTCCATAACTGAGAACAAGTGCTACCACCACTAGCATTCCACCTGATAAGTTGTGATGGTGAATTCAAACTATTGAATAGAATTTCCAATGCTTTAACTATAGAAAAGAATCCTAAAAAATGAAAAGATTGAATTAGGAAAAAAGTGAAGAATGAGGGGTTAATAAGAAAACTTAATGTACAGAAATAAACATAATATTTCCTCTATCAATAGGTAGAATGATATAAAAGGAGGGTTAGCTTTATGTTGGTAGTTGGCTATAAAACCCTACTAAATCTCATCGATGAGTTTTTTATAGATCTAATTCTTCATAGAGGGGAATGGGAAAAAAGAACTTATGCAAGTGACCTTATTTTGTTTAGACAAAACTAGGATGATGATAATGATGATGTTGGTTTATATGTTTTTTTGTTTGTTCTTTTATAAATATTTTTTTAAAAAACACAGCCACCATAGATTAAGATCTTAGTTTGATTTAAACCAAAAAAATCATAGATTTTATTTATAATATCCATATTCCTTATCATTCTAGCTATTCTCAAAGTATTAAAATTATCAATGCTACCAATATTGAAATTGTATAGGTAATACATCTTAAATAAAGATTAACAACATACTTGAATTTAAACTCATCATTCAACCAAGTTAATTTAAAATGTTGTAACATAAAATTCATGTTTTTGCAACTACACCATTGTTGCTTTGGGACATTAAATGTTGACTAACCATTGCTATTCTTATTGTTTCATTCTACGAATAGGTAGTTGTACATATTTGCTAGTTCTATATTAGGAAATTTATTAAAATTGATGAGCAGCAAGGTACCTCCTACACCCAACCATATGAATCACAAGCATTCATGCATGATCTTGTTGAATTCCATGGATGGAACTAGTTGTGGCATTTAGATCATTATGCCTTAATCACAGTTCGTTGTCTTCCCACTTGGACTAGTGGTAGCTTTGTCATGTATGATTTAGTCTAGAGTGAGGCATATGATTCTTGATGTTGTTTCAGCCTTGTGCTACTCCTGACGATAATAAAGAAATCAATTACTTAATATAATAACAACATAAAGATAAAGACTAAACTAGCCTATGGATGATGAGTGTCCATTCCCAGCTTGTTGTACATGTCCTAAACCCACGTATCCATTACTGGGATTACCAAGCGCTATGCTACAAGGTGAACCAAGCAATAACATTGTTGGGATTACCAAGTGAATGCATGTTTATGCTCAAAACTAGTCACACTCATTCTATCAATTCATTAACTTGCATGGAAACATAAATATTAACTAAGTACATGGAATATAAATTGCATTAAAATTAAATTTAATTTAATTCAAAGTGCTACAATGAATAAGAATAAATCTTGATCTTATTATCATTCATAAAATATGTCTAGGTACATTGCCACTCAAATAAGACATCATACAACTAACTCAGATCCACACTATGGGCACTCACTAATTGTTCTCTAAGATTACAGAATAAAACTACAAGATTTTGGCTACTCTACTGATAAAAGAATGGCTGGAGCACACATATTTATAGGCAAAAATTACACTATGTCGATGAGACCATGTTGACACAATAGACTATGTTAATGAGGCCATGTTGATGGGGCCTAGTTAATGCAATAGAGCACGTCGATAGGGCTAAGATATTAGAATTGATCAAAAATTAATGTTTTTTCAAATATCTTAGCTAATTAATGATTCATCATACCCCCATGATTGGAAAAAAACGCATCCTTGAGTTAATAGGATAGGATCACACTTTCTTTACAAAAAATTAGAAATGATGGGATTATTGACTAATGCTAACTACCAACTAACTCGAACTAACACATTATATAATTTTATTCAAGTGGATACATACAATATGATAGAGTGACAAAAATACTAAACAAACTTTGAAGATTACAAAAGTTGTAGAGGTCTTCAAGAATCCACTGAAGATGATTCTTCTTGTTGTTGCTAGCGGTGGCAAACTTCCAACCTTAATTGTTATGTCAATGCTTCTCTAGTTATTTGGAATGTTCTTAAAGGATGGACTGAAATTTTCTCTCATTGTCCCATGGAAATATGTGATGCTTAAGTTACTATCTTATATGTGCTACAATTTGTTCATGGGCATATCCTCCATTGTTCCCCTCTTAGCTTCATTTTCATGCCTAGAAAGAGACCTTCTTCCTTAGGCATTTCTTTAGCATCACTTGTAGTCACCAAAGGATAAAAATTAGTTTTGGTAAATTTTAATTAATAATTAACCCTTTTCAGATCCCTTAGTTTTTATTTAAGCGTAAGTTGATGATAGCATACTATGCCCAAGGTTATGAGGCAACTAAAATCATGAAGCTGTATACATTAGTTTGATCAATTACTATTAGTTATCATGATGTTCAAAAATAGGACGTTAAAAAAATTTCAAAATTTCAAAGTGGACATCCCTAGCCCCCATGACTAATAAGCATACCTTCGGAAGAACACAAGTTTTCAAACAGTTAAAACCAAAGGTCTGATTCAGAAGATGGCCAAGAAATATTGAACTTGAAGGATATTTTAACCAAAAAATAGAAAAATCTAAAAAAGGAATTGAAACTGATGAGAAGTAATCCAAAAATTATGCATAAATTCAAAGAAACTATCATTGATGTTCTAAAATATGTGAAGGTTAGTTCAAAGCCATGATCAATAAAAGTTATGCCAATGGGTCCTTCCCAAAGTAGGATCCTACCATAATGCCCTTGCATAACCACTTCTATAGATATTCATGGGCATCCAAAAAATTAAATGTAGACCATGCCTTCTTTCAAACAACATACAATTGTTGTGGTTGGGATGTTGTACTATACTACATGAAACCAAAAGGCTCATAATCACATGCAACAATGAGGTGAATAATGGGATGAGAAGGAATTGCAAAGATATGGATGTAAGGTACTTGACCATGTCCACAATAGGATATTTTGAAAAATGTGATTAAAATGATCAACATACCTATTTGTCCAAGTTCAGACCAAGTCCATATCATAAATAGTAACCTTGCATTGATGTGTTTCTTCTTGTTAACCACCATGAGTCCACAACCACCTCCAAGAATAATCATCACTCCAAAAAGAGAAGAAGAAAGAAAGGACCTTAGTTACAGGGGCACCTTCAGATATGGATAACATGTCGTTCCAACCCCATAACCAATGCTTGTAGGCCATTATTGTGTCTAAGGAGTGTGCTTTAAATTCCAATTATTATTATAGTTATTTCTTTTTTCCCATTTTTTATTTTTATTTTTTTTAATATATGGGAACCACACCATGCAAAGAATTTTATCTTTCTATTATTGGTCGATGAAGCAATGATGATACATTCCAAGAGGAGTCATAAACCACATGAAGGAAGACAAAAAGAAAACCCAACAAGTTCCCTTGAGGTCACACCCTTACCATTCCCATTTGGTCATTTTGTATTTCTTCAAGGTACAATGATCATTTATTAATTTTAGTTTCGTGAAAGAAGAACCAAATTGTTTCCATGAAAAAGACCTTTTATTCAGAGAATTGGAGGGATGGATGAGGTGGTCTCACTGCTTTACATACTTACTTACCTAATCATCTTGATAGTATAGCACAAAAACCCAACACATAGTGTTAACATCAACATCATGACTTGGCAATATTATCAGAAAAAGTATAAAAGACATTCATAAAAAATAAATAAAATGACTCAAGAAAAGAAAAAAATATAAAGAAAAGAAAAATATTAAGAGATGGAAAACATATTAAGAATCAAAAAATTTTGGAAGAAATAGGAAAATGATAAGAAATTGTAAAAATAAAAAGGTAAAAAACACTTATTAGTTCTTGAACTAGGATGGAGCATCTCCCCCATGACTAATCTTATGGCTACACACTCAAGAGATGGACTACATAATTCCCTGGTTATACACCACTGGTTTTCCATCTATCTCTATTATTGACTTAATTAATCATGTGGTAGCACATCTAACATTGATGATAGTCTTTTTTCGATCATTCGGAGATGTATCGTCATTTTGACTTAAAGGTATTTCCATTTTGGGGAATCCATATGTGTTTACTTCTTCTTCTTGATTTTCTATTTTAATTCCTAGGTCTTTGTGTTTAATATCCTTTTTCAGTGTATAATTAGAGTGTAACATACCTATGGATAAGTCCTTTGTTTAGTCCATTTTCTTAAGTTTAGAACTAATAAATTCATCAATTTTCTACATTCATCTTTGAAACAATTTTATATTCTCATTCTCAAGCCACTGGATGTCTTCTAGTTTAGTGGCTACTACGTAAGCTAGTTTTTTCTCACACACTTGTTCCTTAGCTATGTTGTGTGTTGTGTTAATGTTTTGAATATTTGGCCCACAATTGCACCGTTTACTATTAGTAGTGATTCATGGATTCTTTTGTCTCTCCACAATGCTAGATTCATCACTTTTATTAGGTGTTGAAGTAACGATGGATGTTGACCTTTGCATAGGATTAGAGGACATTGGTTATGAAAGGAAGGGTTTTGTACTTGATTGGCATTGTGCTAGTTTGGATGCGTTAGTAGATCCACAAGTGTTGTGCTTATGCATGGGAACCATTCTAAAGAAATGATGTTTCTAAGATTAAGGTGGAAATCTATTGGCATTATCATTTCTTTGTATGTTCATAGCACACGTGGCATTCTCTCATTGATGCCATGGTGCTGAACCCTCCTATGTTGTTAATGGTGACATATGGTGGAGGGAAGTATGAGAATATTGAGGATATGATGAAGGATGAGAAGTGTGAGGTGGTGATCCTTCAAAATATGTCATGCCGTAATGATATTCAGTAGAGTGGTAGTAGTGATTTGAAGTAGAGGACATAGAACTAGTTGGAGGAACACGTTGTTGAACATAATATCTATATGGTTTCAATTGGTATTAAGGGTATGGCTGGCTTGGTGATGGCTTCCCCCATGACTGTGGGTTTTACCACTACAGTTGATGATGATGTTGAGGCTTGTAATAAGGACCCCTAGGATAGTATGATTGGTTGTAGGATTGTCTATGATTAGCATGTGAGAAAGATAATTTTCTAGGCATATGATTTTGTACAAACTTGGGATTCATTGCAAAAGCCAAATACCCATGTAGATGTAACATGATTGGAAAATAGCCCTTTATATGGTCATATAGGTAGATGTCACATCCATCATCTTCTTTGGTGGTTGAGTCTATAGCCTCTTCTTCTACATCCATTTTCCTTGCTTGCCAATAAGTGTTCCTAGCTATTTCTTGATTCTTCTTCCTTCATTTATTATGATTTCCTAATTCATTTTATGTTACCTTCTCCTCTATAGTTTCTACAAAAGTTGTAGCTTTTTCATTTATCTACTCTAACATCCTATCTAGCTTTGCCTAGAGTTCATCAAGAGATTGTTGCAATGGCAAGGTTTGTTGTGAAATCACCTCATCGAGAGCTACCTCTTTTTTTTTATTATAGATATCGACCCTCTTCTTTTGAAGAGTTAGATCCCAATGTTTTTTCTCAACATTCTCTCATTTACATAGCTCTCCTTCTTCTTTTTCCACCTACCCAATTAGCCTTTGTATTTGATGGGATTTTAATTTGTATAGTCGACCTTGAGCATACATCCCAAGGGTCTCACTTGTTTCATTACAAAGCCCATCTATGATGTGGAAAAGTTTCTCCTTTTCAGGGAAATCATGGCCAAGACATCTATGTGGTAGTGAATAGTATCTATCCAAGGCCACATCCAAGGGTTCATGATTTTCTTACTTTCACCCTTGGATTTGTTTTCTTAGGTGGGACACTCTTGCATAGGTTTGGTATTTTTCATTAAAACGTTCTACCATTGTGGACCATTGGTGGATGAAACTTGGTTCCAATGATCTATACCAACTTTTAGCTTCATTTATTTATGTCCTAGGGAAGAGATTAAACTTTTGCCACTTATTTTTGATATTTTGCAAGGCATAAGCATCATGAAAGGCTTGTAAGTGATGTTGTGGATCAGAATCATAGCTTCCCACAAATTTAGGGATATTATTCATATCAAGCCTTTTTATGCAACTTTCCCTATGATGCCTCTGGGGTATGTTAACTGCCTCTATGATTTGCATTAGGCTCTTAGTGGCCAACAAGGGTTCATTGTCATCGAATTTGGTGTGGTGAGAATTGCTATTTGTATATGTCCGAGTGTGATGGTTTTAGCTGTGTTCATGTTGAGGTCTTTGATTTTTCTTGTGGTTTTGATTTTTACAATTATTTTGACCCCATAGTGGAGCTTTGTCTCTATACCTACATTCATCTGTGTTAGAACTAAAATTTGAAGAAGAAGTGAAAGATGAGGAACTAGGAGGATTTTCATGGCTTTGATAATGTATTCCATAGTCTATTAATTTATCTTTTTCAAGTTTTGAGAAGGTCTTAGGCCTTCAAGCCTCCCCTAGTCTAGGACTTACTTCATCTCCTCTAGGATTGTCTACCTTAGGTGAATGTAGTCTTTGAGTGTCATCAACGTGATCATGAACATATGAAATCTCTGCATGAGGTTTATCGCTCTAATTTTCTTCAACATATATCTCGTTAGTTCTCCAATGAATGTTCTCTCCATACAATGTATTATCACTTTGTTGTGAAAGAGACATTGTTGTTGGTGTATTATGTGTGTGACTCAGTATTTTTTCCAGAGATAGTTCGTTAATACATTTACAATGATCATGTATGATATAACTAATCTAGATAAGTAGCACCATCCCCAGCAATGGTGCCAATGATGAGCGATGAGGTACCTCCCATGTGAAACCATATGAATCATAAGTGTTCACACATGATTTGGTTGAATTCCATGGATGGGACTAGTTGTGGCATCTAGATCGTGACGCCTTGATCATAGTTCACTATCTTCCTAGTTGGACTAGTGGTAGCTTTGTAACATATGATTTAGTCCAAAGTGAGGCATATGATTCTTGATGTTGTTTCAGCCTTGTGCTACTCCTAATGATAATAAATAAATCAATTACTTATTCTAATTAACAATATAAAGATAAAGTCTAAACTAGCCTATGGGTAATGAGTGTCTATTCCTAGCTTGCCATACATGTCCTAAACCCACGTATCCAGTACTAGAATTACTAAGCACTATGCTATTGGGCGAACTAAGTAGTAATGCTATTGGGATTACCAAGTGAATGCATGTTTACACTCGAAACTAGTTGCACTCATTCTACCAATTCATTAAGATGCATGGAAACATAAATATTAACTAAGTACATGGAATATAAATTACATTAAAGTAAATTTAATCTAAATCAAAGTGTTGTAATGAATAAGAATCAATCTTGATCTTATTGTCATTCATGGAATGTGTCCAAGTACATTGCCACTCGAATAAGATGTCATACAACTAACTTAGATCCACACTATGGGCACTCACTGACTATTCTCTAGGATTACAAAATAAAACTACAAGAGTTTGGCTATTCTATTGACAAAAGAATGCCAATACACAGTAGGAGCACACATATTTATAGGAAAAATTAGACACTGCATCAATGGGGCTGCATTGATGAAATAGACTACATCAATGGGGCCATGTCAATGGGGCCTAGTCAATGCAATGGGCCATGTTGATGAGGCCTAGTTGACAAGGCTAAGATGTTAGGGCTAAGAGATTGGAGCTAAGATATCAGGCCAAAGATATTGGACCCAATAAAAATTTGCATTTTTTACAAATATCCTAGCCATCTGATGATTCATAAAAATGGAGCTAATAATATGTCATGCCTGATCCATTGTAACCAAGTTTAGTTTATTTTTGGTTATCAATTGAAATAGAGACATTCTAAAACTAGGAAAGTTTCTGTAAAAATTGCTAGTAAAAATTTCATAACCTTGCATGAATTTAAATAATATTAAGTACATTTCATAGCATCACCCATCATCATACACACCTAGGGAGTGGTTTCAATTGAACCACTTTTCAAAACTCATCTGATAATTTTCAGAATTCACTAAAATAGAAACTTTTATACTTTCCAAAATCTCTATAGAAAGACAAAGAATCCCTTCATGGTTTATCATGCAGCAAAGTAAGAAATATCTTTATGTTTTATTGTATAGCAAAGCAAGAAATGCCTTGTAATTCAAACAATAGAGAAGGAAAATGGTTCTAACATATATCCATGAAAAAAGAATATATACACTAAATATAAAAATAGGAGTGATGATATGCATAATAGTAAATATTTATGTGTGATGAAAGTGATAGCATTCCACCATTGGTCTAATTGACTAGGCAAAAATTTCCTAAGGAGGGAGGAAAAAAAGGAAAAGAGTGGTGTAAGCCTTACTATGAAGACACAGAGGACTTAAGTAGAGAAATCTCTAAACAGGCATCATAAGTGATGGTCACATCATTTGACATATCCCTTCAATCAAACTCTCATTAACTATGTCATGTCACTTCCTTTAGTTTAGCATTCACAACTAATTCTTGAACTAACAAGCATAAAGGTTTGAAACCCTGGGGAAGTCTCCTCTTGGTCAATAGCTTCTTTGTCTTAGATTTGATCAGCCTAGCTAAAACTTGCCTATGTTAGTAGCCAGCTAACTTTTAAAATATTGGTAAGCTAGATAGAAGGACTAGCACCTTGATTCAAGTTTCCACATGACATACCTCTAAGTGCCCTCATAGCTTAGTGGGCCTCTATATCCACATATTGGTTTGATAACATGGAGGACTATTTGGATTGGTATGGCATGTCTGACATAGTGTGTGGTGTTGTCAAGATGTAGTGAATAGGATCCATTGAGAAAGATTGGTAGAGTGTTCAAAAAAACTTAGGGCATTTAGGTGAACCACCCATCACTTAGTGGGCAATCATGAAGTAGGAAAAGACTTCCCCACCTATTGTTTTCTCTACTATTGTCTTTGCTACTGGGACCACTACTCTTAGTGCTTACTTTGTGTATGTGTATCATAGTTAATTTTATGTTATTTATCTTAAAATAAATAAAAACACGACACATACCCCTAGATTGAACAATGGTGGCATCAACACAGAGAAGGTCCATGACGTGAATTGCCATGAAGATGAGCAGTGGCCTAAGCAGCGAAAACCAAATTGCCATCAACATGGCAATCACAAGAACTAAACAACATGAGAACCACAGTAGAGCAGATTCTTGTAGCAAGAACAATGAAAGAAAACACAATGCAATGACACTATTGTTGTTCTTCACAGAGCTGAAGCTCACCAAAAATTTTTGAAATGGAAGGTGCAAATCAAAGATCGCTACTCCAGAAATAACGTCTTCATAAATAAGTAAGCGAGAGCAAAGCATAAGCATATATTTAATATGAGAAGAATAAGACTGGTACATAATGCCTTCTTATATACATTGGCATGCATGCTGTTGTTGCTCCTGCTACTATTGACGTTGGCGTTGGTCAAGCCAGTGCCATTGGTCTACCTTCTTTTCTTTAAGCCCTATCTTTACCTTCATCATGTCCCTGGACATTTTAGTTCCCTTTCTTCTCCTTTTTCTCTCCTACATGAACACAAACAAAGTGATTTCAGTGACAATAATGAAAAGGAGAGGAAATTTAGGTTTCTTTGCAAAAATCACATGAATTTGCCATCTGTTTTGCAATGACTAGAGCATCTAATTCCAAATAGTAATGATTGGCCAAGAAATTAAATTTTTAAGACTTACCAAGGATTTGATATGGTGATGTTCAAAAAATCCATGAAGCTGAAGCTACATAGATGAACATTTGTCTCCTATAGACACAAATATTGTCGAAGTGGAAATGGATAGTGGGATAGCAGTAGTTCTTTGTGTGTAGTTCATTTGAACCAGAAATAACAAGAAAATTACATGATGGTCTAGCCATGGCTACAGACCTAGAAAGTGCTTGCCAAAACCATATCATTGATCTACTTGATAAAGAACAATCCGAGAACCAAACTAAATTAAATTGGATTGTGTATATCATGCCTTATTCGATAAAATTTATCCATCAATATTCTAGTTAGGAAACCATGGTAAAGACAATAAAAATTAATACATAAAATGAAATTTTAAAAATAGCCTAACTTCTAGTTACTTATTTTTTAATTTATGTTTCCAAATGTTACATTGCTTAATGCTATATGTAGCAAATTAGAATGGTTACTAGGTTAATTGGTATATGCACATTGCATATGGTATTTCTTCATGAATTTAAGCTATATGTTGCAAACATAAATGGTTTGATTTAAACATGATATGGTAGGTCCATGGATAAATTGTATTGGCTTATTAATGAATCTTATGATTTTCTAAACATAACCTCTTCATTTCTTGTAGGAGTAATCAATTAAGTGATATAATCATCATCTTATCTTGTCTCAATAAAAAGGAGTTGACTAAATTAATTAACAAGGGGATAGGGGTATTGGAACTTGAAATAATTGAAACAAAGGTACACCTTAGTGTTGGTGGTGGTCTTGGTTGCTCGATTGTTATTATTACTACTTCTGAAAGCTGAAACGAATCTAGTAGTACCTTTATATTATCTACCTGCTTCTAGGATCATTTATGGTCTAGGAAACTTTTTTCCTAGAGCCTCTAGTATTAATACTATTCATGGGTAAGGAAAATTAGGGAATAGTTTCTTGACATTAGCAAATCATGCTATGAATTACTTACATTCAATGTTGATCACTTGCACTATGTTTTATAGCTCTTTATGGTCTACCATTCCCTTAGCCAATTTTTCTATGATTACTCACTAAGTTTTAAATATTTCCTTTAGAACCTCAAGCTCCACATTAGCCATTTTTAATTTTTGATTCATCTCTTTGTGGAGCTTAAACTAAGCCTTGTACAAGAGGTATGAGCTAATGACTTGCTTTTCAAGTTCTGACTATAGTCTTCCAACAATTAACATTACCAAGTTTACATAGCAAAGGTTGGTAACTTTCATATACTATGTTATCTCTTCAATTTGTAGCCCCTTCAAGTAGATCTCTACTTTATTATAGATATTGAGTATATTAAATATGGGTTCTCAAGTATCATCATGTTGCTAGAGCTACTAGAGAGCATCATTCATCTTCACCATGGCCAATTAGATCTCTTTTTCATGAACTTCTTTAAGTATGCTCACCTAGTCTCTCTAATGAATTTTCACCTTCTCATACTTCAGGGTATCATTTTTCCAGGTAGCAATCTTGATGGCTAACTTTTCTCTTATGGCACACACCCTTTACATTAAGAGATTTTTATTTTTAACTCTAAAGTATCTAACATCTTGGTTCACCCTAGCAAATTCTTCCTAGTGGTACTTGAGGTATGCCTATAGCTCTTTTTGCATCTACATCTTAAGTCATGAATCATGTTTTGACTAGCTCCAATATCAAATATCTGATATTAGATACCTTATATCAAAGCCAAAGATGTAATGTTGAATATCCGATATCATGGGCTATATGCCAACATATAAATATAGCACTTGGGCTCATAATTTTCAGATAGCTTTTGTTGTAGCATAGCGAAGCTATTGTAGTTTTTTCTCTCCAGAGTTTGAATATTTTCTAAGTGCTCGTAGTAGTAGTCTGAGTGTGCATGTATCTTTGTTTGAGCACTAATGTACCTAAGCACAATAGTGTGAAAGGAATAAAAATGAACCCTTTTGATAATCCTTGTAGCACTGAGAATAGATTAATGTTTCCTTTTGTACATTTGATATTCATGCACTTTACTTTAATGCATTTTTATTAAGCACTCAATTTTTAGTTATTAATGAACACAAGCATAACCACTTTGAGCATACGTGTAGCACTTGGTAACTTAGAAATGCTTAAGGTTTAGTAACCCAGTAGCACGACATGAGTTGACGATGTGTCTAGGGAGTGGAAATGGGTACTTGTGTTAGGCTAGCTAGGAAATAGATGAATTAGATCTTAAATTACTCTAGTTTTCATTCTAGTTCTAGGTGATTAAGCTTATAAAATATAAAATGATAAAAATCACATACCTTAGTAATAGTTAACCATATACTTATACCTCACAAGTGGAACTAAGAAGACAATGATTATTTCAATTAGATTTCACTTCCTTGAAACTACAGTACTTAAGAACTCAAGGTCTACGAAGTTTGATTGGATCATGCATGAACACTGGTGATTTGTATGGTTGGGCGTAGGGGTACCTAGTTGCTCATCATTAGTGTCATTACCGGGGAACTTTTAGTTGTTACATGTGCTATCGAGGACTAGTGAAAATTTATTCAAATCACTAAAATGAACCTTAGAGTCATATCATACTTTAAAAATAACTACAACAATATTTAGAAGCACATTGTGATTTTTATTTATCTAACATAAAATGTCTTCTTCTCATAGGAGCGATTCTCTGTCCAAGTCTAATGGAGTACATCTACTAATGCCTTAACAATACTAAGTGATATATGCTCATCCTGATGAGTATGTAGCCAATTTCACCTTCATCTTAGATTAGGATGAACAACAACAATGGTGTGACATGAAGGAAAACATTATGTTGCTACCCAATCAATCTGTTCCAGCAATGCTCCAAAAAATTCTTATAGAATGTTGTCTCCAAGGACTTCATGCTAAGTACATGATGCAAGATAGTAATGCCAAGGATTATGATCCCACTGAGCCACAACATCTAAGGGATTGATAGTTAGAAAAATTTCATGAATCTATGAAGGGAAAAGGATTTAATGATTTCTAATTCCTGCTGTACAAAAAAGATGATGGAGAACCCTTCTCTGGGGGTTTTCCATTTAGTGAAATTCCTCTCCTTGACTTTGATGAAGAAGGTTAAAACCAAAACTTGTATTCTACGATTCACAATCCTAGTTCTAGAAAAAATGGATCCAATGATAAATAAGGTTCCAAAGAGGCATGTCAAGGTATGTATGTGGATAAAAAACAAGATCATGATCATGGTTGCAATCACTGAAGAGGTGGTATTAGGCACTGTGATGGTGCTAGTCCTCCTTCCTCTTCTAGCTTTGATTGCAACCATAGGGGGCACAACTATAATAGAGGTGATTGATGGGACTGAGATAACCAAAAGGGACCATTGAGCAAGGTAAGATTAAGGGCATGGGAATTTAAGAGAGACATGAAACCATGAATGAAGGGGTAGTAGATGACATTATAGGCATCAAAGTCATGGCCTTGATGAGCCTTTTCTTACTATCGAAAGTATGCTAAACATTAGAGAGGCAGTAT
This sequence comes from Gnetum montanum, assembly GCA_015680685.1. Lineage (NCBI taxonomy): Eukaryota > Viridiplantae > Streptophyta > Gnetopsida > Gnetales > Gnetaceae > Gnetum > Gnetum montanum. Next base: position 123,066 of record MNCI01034569.1, on the reverse strand, counting down.
GAATTCAAACAAGGCATGTAAAGGATAGTTAGATCAAGAGGCTAGATATGAATAATATTCCTAGGTTCTAAGGTGAATATAACTTAGATTTGTAGAACCATCTCCAAGCTTTTCAAGATTCATGTGCCTTGTAAAATATAGAGAATGAGTGGCAAAAACTTAAGTTGTTCCCAAGGACACTCATTAAAGAGGCAGAAAACTAGTACCGATCCTTAGAACTGAAATCTATCAGATGATGAAGTATAATGCTTGAATTGTTCAATGACAAATATTAAACATACTGTAGAGTGTCCAACTTGAGAAGGAAAATCCAAGGATGGAAGCAAGGAAGACATGAACCCTTAGATGCCTCCATTGGTTGATACTATTTCCTAATGCATATATGTCCTAGCCATGGTTATTCTCAACTAGATCAACTTCGCCACATTGTAGATGGGCTTCAATCTAAAATGAGAAGAATCCTTGGTATCTATGCCAAAGGGTAACTATCAGAATTAAGAACTTATCAGATCCAAAGATTGATTGAGTACATAGCTAAAGAGGAAAGTGAATTAAGAAAAAGAGAAAGTATATAAGAATATAATAATGATCCTTCCATTTAAAAAATGGAGTTTTGATTTTGTGATAGTGAGAAAGAATTAGCAATTGATGAGGTGGTGAATCGAAAAAGCTTACTAGTTCAGAAATTTCAATCTAAAATTATGACCAAGGTTTATCAGTTATGGGATACCATGGATAGCAAATTTCAAGCTATCCTAAAACTTATTGAAGATTCCAAGACTAAGGTAGTGATCATAATTGTAGGAGGTGCAAGGAAGTTGAATGTGCCATTGAAAGAGGTAAGGGAAGGATTGCTACAATAGAAGAAGTTGCAGGAAGTGAATCAGATGATCATGATGGATGTGATGTCTACTAGTATGAACATCCTTAGGGATGTTGCCCCATAGTGTCATACTTACAAGAGTCTAGGGTGTACTCTTTGAATCCATGACTCGCACAAAGGTAAACACCTAGAAGATTTCTTTATCCTCAAGGCAATTCTAGATAGTTCCATCAACAACAATAGTATTATCTAGTGGAACTCCATCACAATCATATGAGCAATATCAATAGTGGTAGCAACCATAGTCATGGGCACTCGCACCACCAAGATAGAAATACCCTTATCAAAAATCTGATCCATATGGTTATTACATTCAACAACCCTTTTCTTCATGTGACTCTTCTAGTTACATTCCCACCTTCCAACCTCACTACTACCCTTTTAATACTTATTAAACTCATTCTCCACATGCAAGAAGAAATACCACCTTTTACCCTTATCCTTTTCCTATTCTTGCACATCTTCCCCCTTCCTTAGTACAATTACCACCTACTTCATCTATGTAGGGTGAACTACCAACTTAACTGTAATAACATAACACTGCCAAGGTAGTTAATCTACAACTAGTTCATCAATTGAGTGGCTCAGATACTCGATCAAAGAAAAGACCTTGTTTTTTCACCTCATAGTCAACCTAATCCCTTAAATACACATGCAGTTAACAATCCTATTTTTCCATCTTCCTCTATACCAAATCCTTTTGAGTCCTTTTAAAACCAAACACCACCCAAGATCCATACTATGATGCTTACTCATGTCGCATTTGATTGGATCCATGTTGGAAACATTCCTAGGAAATTAGCCAATTGTGGGAGTCCTCTTATTTATTTGGAGATTTCTAGGAATGAACCATATAAAGATCTTCTCAACTCAAGTCTTGGTGTCAATATAGTTTCTCATGAAATGTATACTACATTGAACCTACCCCCTCTTAAGAAGAGCAATATCAAATTAGAATTGATAGACCATTCCATCGCTATTCCATTAGGATTGGTAGAAGACATTATGATCACTCTTTGTGGATGGTCTTATCTTGCTAATTTCCTAGTGATCAAGGTGGGGAACTACAAAGGGGACTTCCCAATCATCATGGGAATGACATGGCTAAGCAACATTGATGTAAGAATGGGCATCCAAGATCTTTCCTTGGAAATATCTAAAGAAAACACATTCAAGAAGATTAAGAAGAAGTGAGTTCCATGCATCATGTAAAGTAATACTAGGTGTAATTGTATGTAGAAACTCTAGAAAGTAAAACAAGCATCCATCTCTACATGTACGTACTGTGCATCAAAAGCTGATATTCAAATGTGTCTGTACACAGCAGCCACAAAATAAGAGGGCACCCTGTGGCTGATCACTAATTTTGAGAGTAGCACGCTTTGCATAAAACCAACTAAGAGCTTGACATGCACATATGTCACAGGCATGGATGAACTAGAGTAAGTTCATCACCAACTCTCTCATGATGTAGATGATGATACCTATTGGAAAGAGTTGAAAATTCTTGAAAACTTCAAGCAAGAGCCCCTTGAACTAAAAATGCTATCGGTTGATATGGAAAATGTGTTTCTAAAAAATGAGAAGTTGGTCATAATCAATGCAAATATTTCTCTAGAATAGAAAAGGATGTTATTGAATGTGGATGAAAAATGGTTATCAGCCTTTACTTGGCCATATCCTAAACTCATAGGGATTGATCCTTGGATATGCCAACATCATGTATATACTAATATAACCATGAAGCCAAAGACATAGTGAAAAAGGTGATTGAATCTTAAACTAAAGCAAATCCTCAAGGAGGAAATTGAACAACTCCTCAGGGTAGGGTTCATTTATCCCATTGCAAATAGTGAGTGGGTTAGCCCACTCATGATTGTGCCAAAGAAAGATGACAAGTGATGGATCTACATCAATTTTCATCTACTAAATATGGCAATAGTCAAGGATCACTTTCCATTACCATTCATTGATTAAGTATTAGACACCATATACAGGCATTGCTACTACAATTTTCTAGATAATTATAGTGGCTATAAAAAAATCTAGATCACATTGGAGGACCAAGCCAAAAGAAAATTCACAAGTCCTTGGGGAACTTTTGCATATCAATAGATGCCTTTTGGTCTATGCAATACACCTACTACATTCCAATGCCTAGTCCTAATTATTTTTCAATAGCAAATTCGGACTATTGTGGAAGTCTTCATGGATGACTTCTCCACTTATGAAGCTACATTTTAGTAAGCCCTAAACTACCTTAAGCAAGTACTAAAATGATATGTTGAGACAAACCTCAAGCTCAACTAGAGAAAGAGTCACCTACTGGTCCAGGAAGGAATTGTATTGTGGCACAAAATATCACAAGTAGGAATTGAGGTCAACCCAAAAGAAATAAGGGTTATTTAAGGAATAACTTGCTAACTGTTGGCGACCATTTGGGACGTGATTGCCAACGAGTGTCCTCGAACAGGATTTGGGTGCCTGCTGGTCTTTGGCAACACCAAGGCCTAGATACCTCCAAATAAACTCAGTAGTTAATGTGAGTATGTGTGTGTGCTGTTGCGGCGTGCGGTTGCGAGAAATGTAACGATTACGTTGTGTGTAAACTACAAATGAGTTACTTTAAAGAGATTCAGCCAACGTTGCCAAGTACTGTGAGTTGTTGAAAATTTCCTATTTTGTTCAACTGCTTAGTCCACACGGTCCTTATAATACCTACTTGTAACAAATAAAATTTTGCAAAAACATTTGAGCACAACTCCGCAATCTACTCCTAATTTTCCCCAGAGAAAGAGATAGTTCCATAAGAAAACTAGAAATAGAGCAAGATTCGATGGAAATAGATAGAAAAGAAAGGAAAGAAGATTTGTGTTGACCTCAAATATTTAAACAAGGTAAAATGACACGAGTAAACACTTCGCAATAAAGCTATCCCAAATTCAATATCTACGAATTAATCAAACTTCTAAGGCTCAAACAAGCAATTTCTTCAACACAATCCTACTATGCTATAATCCATTTTGACTAGATAATAGATGTCAACGATTGCATTCAAATAGAACCTTTAAAAGACTTGATAATTTCTGATTGAAAAACCACGGGAATTCACTTTAAAGATAAAAAGAAGCTATTCTAGTCCCATCAAAATACCAAAGATTTTCTAAACCATCTCGACTACTGAATTGTTCAATGGCGTGACTACAAAAAGAGGCTCTCTTACAACAATCCCAATAGCAGTTCCCACACGTTGCACAATAATGAAATTTACTAAAAATGCTCTTAAGGCTTTTAAACACAAGCGCTTCTATGGAAAAATTTTAATAGAAATTTTATATCGGGCAACAAGAACAGTAAGAGCAATCTAAAAATCCCAAATACTTGCCAAGGATGATACTATCTAAACCACTAGCTAAACAACTTAAACAAAACAAAAATAAAATACATAACTCATAGGACCATGACAAAGAGGCTAAAATCTTTATTCTAGCAAGCCATCTTGCAAGCAATCGTCACAACTTCTTCTTTACAAAATGCTCTTCTCCCCAAGACTCAAATTGTCTCCAAGTGAGAGCCCAAGTGCTAACTAGTAGCCTTCAAAGTGTGATGTATGAGACCCCAAGTGTGATGTGNGGATATTTTTGAAATTGTAACTTCCCTACCTACCTTTGAACCCTATAAAAAGGTGGGGGAGGGNACATTAATACATACTACAAATGTTTAAAATTTTATAAACATTTTAACATTAATATTACAAATATTTTGTAGGTAGTAACTTATATAATAATATTTAAAAACAATAACGTTTGAAGTCTTTGGATAATTAAATTAAAAAAAAGTAAGTTTATAACCGGGGCTTCACACTTATTGTGTATGGGCTTCACACTTAGTGTATATGGTATTGTGATTATTTAAAATTTTATTCGATAAACTACAACTCCGGCTTACCAGCATTAGCCCAAAATATCTCTAGACACCTGTCTTGATATGGCTTTGTGTCTTTGTTGCCGCATTCACCAGACTGGTATGCGATACCGAATGCATCGGCGTTGGACATGGCTACTATTTTGGAAGGTAGGTTGCAGGAGGAGTGAACGACATACCGCCCTAAAATTTGAAATAAGTCCTTTGGAAGAAGAACCCTGTTTGGCAAGGAAGTAACCTGCACAAATTCTGGCCTTTGTTTTCTACCCTTTATTCTCTGCCCATGGATTTTTGCAGTGTACTCACAGCCAGACCTTTACGTGGGATCATTTTTGCAAATGCGCACAGGTTTAGATTTGAGGGTTTCGGCATCAGAAACCCTAAAGATCAGTGCATCGGTGGGGGACTCGCTCCAAACTCAGCAGTACTAGATCGCAGCTGCGGCCAGGCAGAGAAGAATTTTTTTTACATGTGGCAGACATCGGTAGGGTCCTCTGATTGTCACAGTCTCTTGTTGTGTTGGTGCCCCTGTTCATCCACCCGCCGCTCATTTCTCTCCCACCGCTGTTCCTCCACTCGCCCTGTTGCAGGTGCTAGCATGGACTCTGCTTCTCTCGGCACGTCGGCTTGCACTCAAAACAGTGCTCAGACAGGTGCGCAGACCAATGACAACAGCCTGTTCGTCTCCAGCAACAACACTTGTGACGGCAACTGCAGCGGCGTTGATGGCAACAGAAATGGCGCTCGAGGCAAACGGATGGTCTTCAGCGCAGGTTCTCTCCAACAGCAACAAGGGTTTCAGGGCATAAATCCAGGTTTTCTGAGTTCTGCTTGTGTTGCCAGCAACTACGTGAGTGAGGGTCTTGGCATTTTTCATAACCATTCTCAACGGCTGTGCCAAAATCGCATTGAAATATTTTTCAGAATGGTATTCCAACATTTCCACTCAAATCTATTTGACCACCGACAGTGGATTCTTGCTAATATTTGGAATATCCACAAGCTAGTTTTTTCCCCAAAATTACACCCATAACAATCTCATTCAAACTTTGATTTAAAACCACACCACAAAGTGTTAACAACCGGGCATTTGAACTTTGATATGCCAACAACCTTTGAATATATAAGGTTAGAAGCATGACTTGACTTTTATAAGTTATTGAAAATGAAGCAAGAGGCTTACCAAAATTAAACCCATGAGTTTAGTTTTCAAATCAGGAGTCTTACTATTCCATGGAATGGCCAAATGTGCCAGCATTTCTGCCCCCTTAAAAGGTTAAAGAAACTTATGCAAGCCTCATTTTAAAACTGAACTGTACTGAAGCTCTTATTGAACTTTTACATCTAAACTGATAAATCTTTTTGGAGGAAAATTCCCATCAAACATAAGGTTTGATGGTATAAAAACCTCATTCCTAACAAAACAAACAAACTGTACATTATTAAGTCCTTTGTTCATGGACTATCCTTGAGATGGGAAGAGAATGGGGAGGATTACGCTAGTAGGAATCCTCAAATCTCTAACCCTCTCATCAGAAATCTTTCTATTACTTTTTGGCTCGCTGGAGCTTTCAACTTGATCCTCTTGAGATTTTTCTTCAGCAATCCTCTCATCTGGGGGGGCAAATGAATTCTCATTTTCTTGGAGTGTACAGATTTTGTTTTCAACACTTCCTTTTTCAGCCATTTTAATTCGTCCGTTTGAATTAATGTTATCAATCATGAAAGGTTCACTGTAGATGTATACTTGATTCGGTTCTCCTTTCCAAGGTAGCCACATATGAGAATAATCTGTTGATATGTAGCCTGATAAATTCTTACTCCAACTTCTACTCAATAAGAGACTATGTGAATCTGGTATGTATGCCACTTGAATAGTTACTCTACTTCTAATGCGAGGTTCAGAAGCAATTTCCAATAGAACATTTGGTAATTGACCCACAATCTTCACTCTACTTTTATCCACTTGAACAATCTTTCTATTTGATTTTTCAGGAATCAAACCAAGTTTCTTACATATAGACAATGGCATTATAGTAGACGTAGCTCCTGAATCAACCAAACAATTGTGTAAGCATTTATTCTTTAATTTCATTGTCAAAAGGAAAGGAGAAGCTTCCTTATCATATGAAGTCTTCAATTTCTCATCATTACTAGATACATAACTTAACTCTGATTCTCTAGCTCTCTTTTTACCTTTAATGAAAGCCTTTCTTTGCTGATCTCCAATTTGAAGCAGTTGGTAAAAGCTAATATTGGCTTTGACATGTTTAAGGTCTTCTTCAAATCATATTCTCCATCACCAATAAAGCTTGATCTCTTTATCCATTTATTAAAAGACTGATTTGGAGTGCTTTGCTCCACTTGATTGTCTTTACCTTTATTCTTATCCTTTATACTTGGCTCAAAAGCTCTTCTCTTAGTAGATGGATCCGGAATAACGTTTGAGGGTCTAGAAGTAGTTAGTATTTCCTTTGATCGAAGATTATATCTATTTTCCTCATTGTTATTGCATTCCTCATCTGATGACATATCTTCTTCAGAACTTGATAGAGAAGAAGTATCACTTGATCCATTGCTAGAAGATTTACTTGCATAATGAACACTAGATAACTCATTATCAGATTCAATATCAAGAAAATTGGACATAATAAGGTCACTTTCATCTTCATCTTCTACTAAGTTAGTGTCTTGATGTTTATGCTTCCTATTTTTCCTTTCTTCCTTGATATTAACTCTTGCCAAAGATTTTTCAAGCTTCACTATTTTGTTAGACATATCTCTCATTAATTGTCATTTTTCAGATCCTACTCTTTCATGTTCTGGCTCTATCTTAACATGAGATGGACTTGGTAAAGCTTTAAATTGAGCTAAATCTTGCATAGGGATCATAACTCTTTCTTCTCTTTTTGGAATCGCAATATTTTCTTCAGGATTCAAGTTCAACTATTTCTCTAACTGTATAGCTTCACTAAAGTAGTCATTTAGTTTAGTTAAGTTTGGAGTTCTCCTTAACCAAATTGAAATGTTGGGGTTGACAGCCTTAAGGTAAGTTTCATTAAGCATTTCTTCTGATGGCCTATATTGCCTTTGAAAGAGTCCACAAATTTGTTGAAACTTAATGTTAAAATCTCTAATTGACTCTTTAACTCCTTGCTTAGCTTGTATCAACCCAGAGTATAGTTGTTGTTGATCTAATTGATTACCAAATTGGGCTAAGAAAATATTCTTCATGTCATCCCAACTTGTAATACTATTACTTGGTAAGTTTGAATACCAAATCTGAGCCATATCCTTTAGATTTGATACAAACAACCTACAAGCATGATCTTCATGTTGAATGTTTGCATGAGCTAAAGCTAACTCAAACATGTGAATATATTCTTTAGCTAAATAAGCTTTCCTAGGAATAAAAGGCTCAAACAAATATTTGTAAACTATCTTAGGAATATCATTGTAATTTTGAAATCCTAATGGTGTAACTCCTTGCCAAGGATATTCCATCCTATTCCTTTGAAATGTTAAACTCTTAGACTTTCTAGATCTTCTCTTACGAATTGATAAACCAGATATAATGGGTGATCTTCTTGATCCTCTAGTTTTCACTCCACTACTTGTTCCAAATTCAGAAACTTTCTTCTGTTCTTCTTCTGATGAAGAATCATTCTTAAAATCTAGAATATCCTTTGAAGCTTTGAAACTTTCCAAACTATGAAATTCCTTGGTCATGAACTGACAATAGTATCTAATTTTGTATGCCTTTAACAAAGAATTGTTGATGTACTAAAAGTACAAGGCTTATGAACCTAGAGGCTTAATTTTCA
>MNCI01034569.1:56399-113176 GCA_015680685.1 Gnetum montanum | reverse complement strand
GGGCTTCACACTTAGTGTATATGGTATTGTGATTATTTAAAATTTTATTTGATAAACTGCAACTCCGGTTTACCAGCATCGGCCCAAAATATCTCCAGACACCTGTCTTGATATGGCTTTGTGTCTTTGTTGCCGCATTCACCAGACTGGTATGCGATACCGAATGCATCGGCGTTGGACATGGCTACTGTTTTGGAAGGTAGGTTGCAGGAGGAGTGAATGACATACCACCCTAAAATTTGAAATAAGTCCTTTGGAAGAAGAACCCTGTTTGGCAAGGAAGTAACCTACACAAATTCTTGGAAGTTACAGGGACGAGCTAAAAATGCGACTGCCGTTGGATCTAACTTCTTTGCAACCTTTTTTTTCTACCCTTTGTTCTCTGCCCATGGATTTTTGCAGTGTACTCACAGCCAGACCTTTACGTGGGATCATTTTTACCAATGTGCATAGGTTTAGATTTGAGGGTTTCGGCTTCAAAAACCCTGAAGATCAGTGCATCAGTGGGGGACTCGCTCCAGACTCAACAGTACCAGATCGTAGCCGCGACCAGGCAGAGAAGAATTTTTTTTACATGTGGCAGACATCGGCAGGGTCCTCTGATTGTCTCAGTTGCTTGTTGTGTTGGTGCCGTTGTTCATCTACCCACCGCTCATTTCTCTCCCACCGTTGTTCCTCCACACACCCTGCTACAGGCGCTGGCATCGACTCTGCTTCTCTCGGCATGTCGACTCGTGCTCAAAACAGTGCTCAGACAGGCACGCAGACCAACGGCAATGGCCTATTTGTCTCCAGAAACAGCGCTCGTGATGGCAACTGCAACAACACTCGAGGCAAACAGATGGTCTTCAACGCAGGTTCTCTCCAATAGCAACAAGGGTTTCAGGGCACAAATCCAGGTTTTCTGGGTTCTACTTGTGTTGCCAGCAACTGCCTGAGTGAGGGTTTTGGCATTTTTCGTAACCAATCTCAACGATTGTGCCAAAATTGCATTGAAATATTTTCCAGAATGGTATTCCAACGTTTGCACTAAAATCTATTTGACCACCGGCAGCGGATTTTTGCTAATATTTGGAATATCCACAAGCGAGTTTTTGCCCCAAAATTACACCCATAACAATCTCATTCAAACTTTGATTTAAAACCACACCACAAAGTCTTAACAACCGGGCAATTGAACTTTGATATGCCAACAACCTTTGAATATATAAGGTTAGAAGCATGACTTGACTTTTATAAGTTATTGAAAATGAAGCAAGAGGCTTACCAAAATTAAAAACATGAGTTTAGTTTTCAAATGAGGACTCTTACTGTTCCATGGAATGGCCATATGTGCCAACACTAACCAGAAATTGTCAAAGATGTTTCATCATTCCTTGGACATACTAGCTACAACCAATGATTCATAGAGAATTTTTCTAAGATCACAAAATCATTGATGGAGCTAACAAAGAAAGATGCTCCATTTTTTTGGATCGTGAAATGTGGACAAGCATTCCAACAGTTGAAAGAGAAACTTGTAGAAACTCCAATCCTACAAGTACTCGACTAGTCCAAACCATTTCATGTTATGATATATGCATCAAATTATGCATTTGGAGTTATCCTTATGCAGATGGATGATAAGAAATTTCCATATTACATCCACTATGTTAGCTGAAGCATTGTGGGTGCACAATTGAATTACACCACTATAGAAAAAGAACTGATGCTGGTGGTGGTTTCCCTAAAGAAGTTTAGGAACTATGTGCTTAGATACAAAGTGGTTGTGCACATAGACCATAGTGCCATATACTTCTTAATGAACAAGCCAATAGTAAGCCCCCATGTCATACAGTGGCTAGTGATCTTACAAAAATTAGATCTTATGATGGTAGATCAAAAGGGCACTAAGAATGTGGTTGTTGATCACTTGTCTTGATTACAATTGAACAAAAATAAAGAAAAAAGTCCATTATTTGATATGTATTCTAATGAACTCCTCTTTGCTAGGGCTATAATTAAACAATTGCGCAATGAGCCTAAATGGTATGATGGCATTCTCATCAATCTTCTTACCTAAGAGATGCCACAAGGGTTGGACCATAAAAAGAAACAACAGTTTCTTCACCAAGTGAAATGATTCATGGAGATCAATGGACACCTCTATAGGGTGTGTGCCAATGGATTGGTTCATTGGTGTGCCCTTGAGATTGATTAATTGCATGTGCTTCAAGATGCTCATGAAGGTCCTTGTGGGGGCCACTATGTTGGGAGACGCATGACCATTAAGATCCTGATGGTAGGGTACTACTGGCTAATAATTTTTAGGGATGCTCATCAATATTTCCACTCTTGTGAATGCTACCAATGAGATGGTAAAATGAATACTTAAATGAAGGAACATCAATAATGGATTCAACCACTGGAACTCTTCAACATCTAGGGCATTGATTTCATGGATCCTATCATGCCTATGTCAAATGGAAAGGTGTACATCATGGTCTTTGTTGACTATTGTATTAAATGGGAAAAGTAGTAGCTATCAATGACTATACATCTACTGCTGCTCAATTTGTATAACAAAATATTGTAAATAGGTTTGGTATGCCACATGCATTAATTTCTAATAATGGAACTATCTTTATAGGCACTACCTTTTGGAAGCTCATGCAATGCTTGGGGGTTAAAGATAAATTCACAAAATCATACTACTCCTAAGCCAATGGTCAAGTTGAGGTTACCAATAGAGAAATCACAAAGATTCTAATAAGAATTGTTAGTAAATATAGGAAATATTGGAGTACAAAACTCAATGATGCACTTTAGCCCTACTACTCAACATGAAAACTTCTTATAGGCTACTCTCCCTATGAGCAAGTGTATGGAAAAATACCAATACTTCCTATTCAATTCAAGCTCTATACACTTTTAATAGCCTATGACCTTGACCTTGACTTGAGTTTAGCACAAACAGAAAGATTAATGAATCTCAACTTGCTAGATGATGATCGATTAGTGGCCCTATCATCCAATGAGTTGCACAAGGCATTCAAGAAAAAAAGAACCATGGCCTTAAAATTAGAAAAGTGAAATTTTAATTAGGAGATAAGGTTTTCTACTACACATGTACCTCAACCAACTAAGTTCCAAACATTGTGGAAAGGACCTTATATAATTTATGAAACATTCATTTTGGGGCCATGATGATCTACAAACCTAAGAGCCCAGACAAAAACTAGTTGGTTAACATACAACAAGTTAAACATTTCCATGAGCATAGGAAAACAAATACAACAAATTCCTCATTATATGGACAACCATGCTCAATATTTCAGATCTCCTCCTTTCAACTCAGTCATGGGGAAGATAGCCATCCATGCTAACTATATAAGCAGCTCCTTAGTTTTTCATCTTTTTTGTTTTGCACATTTTTGTTTTAAAATTTTTTATTTTACACATTCTTTATTTTACACTTTTTGCTTTCTAAGTTATTAAATTTTCAAAATTTTTATTTTACAACATCATTAGTACATTTTCTATTTCTTGAATACTTTACACTTTATTTTATATTTTCTTTTATTTTGGTACAATTTTCTAACTTTTTGTTAATAAGTGCCAGGCACAATGATAATGTGTTGCTTGATGCTCGTATGTACTATTTATTTATTTGATTGTTGGTGTCTAGATTATAGCTTTGAATTTTGTTCTGGATAATTAAGACATGGTTTCTTTTTCATGCAATAGGTAGTGAGTCCACAGCATCCACACATCCACAAACTCTATGGTTTTCCTTGTTCTAGAAATGTGTAGTTCATTTTTCATTAATAAAATTATAATGAATTTGTGACTTTGATAGTTTCCAAATTTAGAAAGGATTCAAAGGTTTGAATAGGGTATAATTTTAAGGGGATTCAGTATTCTTTATTCTTTTTTGCTTACTTGGATGCATGTGTGTTTTCATGGATTTCTTATCATTTTGTATCAACCAATAAAAGGAAGTTGAATAAGTCTTTACCTAGTGTGATTCTCATAAAAAAATAATGGAAATTCAAAGCACACCCATTAGACAAAATAAATAGGCTACAAGCATTGGTTATGGGACTAAAAATACATGTCAACCATGCCTGAAGGTCCTCTCTAACTAAGGCCCTTTCTCACTTCCAACTTCTTTTTTCGTCTCTAATAAGGAATGATGATTGTTCTATGGGAGCACTCTTGCATCTCAGGGGGATGGACTGGTCTTAGAATGGTGATGTGATGTCATTGAATGTGGTTTTTTTTGGTATAGACTAAGGATTGATCTTATCAAGTCATTTAACTATAAAATTCACAAGGAACTTCATGTGACCTTAATTAGGAACTCAATTCCACTCTCTCTCTCTCTCTTCCACCTATGCTTTCCATGTCTCACCTTACTACTAGTTTCATGTTCTTGTTTGATGTCCTAGTTTTATGTGTTGAAATTCTTAGGTAGTTTCTTCTAGCTTTTTGTACTTAACCTTCTATAACCATTAATCATCCATGGGGCCCACAAAATCCTCACTTTGAAGTTATGTAAGGATAATAAAAGGTCTATACTTGCTTTGGGAGGGATCGACTTGCATATCCTTTGGTTGGGTTCACTAAGTTCTTTACCCTTAGGCATCCTCACAATCAAGTCCTTTGGGTTGCCCCATCAATGACATCCTATTGTGGACACCTTCACAACATTCTTTGGTGAAATCTTTTTATTTCCTTTGTTGTGAATTCTTTAATCCTTCTCAAGTATTTTATTATGCTTGGACTTTTCAAAATTTTTTGATGGATTGCTTATCCATTCCACCATATTTTTCAAGCCTTCTCACTAATACTATTATCAAAGTTCATCCATCACAATCACAACCTAGCCAAGTCTAACCACTAACGAGACAAGGTACTTCAAAGCTATATGTTACACATTGCACACTAATCTACAATTTTGTTGTGATTGTAGTGGCAAGCATGCATGGAATGCATAGGCTAGAAGTGGGACAGTCTTCACAAAAGAAGTAGTAGCAGTAGCACCATGTGATGAGGACTCTTCATGATCTTTGAATCTTCTTCCTCACTCTTCAGCTACTAGAGGAGCGGATGTCATTTTTGTTTAAGATGTTTACTTCTCTTGTTATGAACATCAAATTTTGTAAAAGATTATAAATTTATATACTCAGACACTTAGGAGTCTATTTGTTTCATTTGATTCAATTTGTATGTTATTCAATAATCCCATACCTTTTCAATATTTTATAAGGAACTTGTTTCTCTTATTCTTCACTCAAGGATGAGATTTCATTTAGTCATGGGTGTATGATGAATCTTGTTTTGAATGGTGTGATGTTTTATATCCAATATCATGAGGTATATGATAGCCTATAAATATAGTGCTTAGTCTCACAATTTTCAAATTGCTTTTGTCATAGTATAGTGAAGCTCTTGCAGTTTGCTTCCTCTACAGTTAAAATATTTTCTTAGTGTGTACAGATCTTTATTTAAGTATTCATGTACTTGAGCATAGTAGTGTGATGGGAATAAAAATGATAATAATCCTTGCAACATTGAGAATAGGTTAATGTTTCCTTTTATGCATTTGATATTCATGCACTTTACTTTAATGCATTTTCATTAAGCAATTAATTTCTAGTTGTTAATGAACACAAGCACAACCACTTTGAGCATACATGTAGCACTTGGTAACCCAGAAATGCTTAACATTTGGTAACCCAGTAGTGCTACATGCATTTAGGATGTGTCTAGAGAGTGGAAAGGGGTACTTGTATTAGGCTAGCTAGGTACTAGAAAAATTAGGTCTTAAATTACTCTACCTTTCATTTTGGTGATTAATCTTATAAAATATAAAATGATAAAAATCACATACCTCAGTTGCACTTAACCATATACTTGTACCTAACAAGTGAAACTAAGAAGACAAAAATCATTTCAATTAGATTTCACTTCCTTGAAACTAGTGTACTTAAGAACTTACGGATTGTGAAGTTTGATTGGATTGCACATGAATGCTTATGATTCGTATGGTTGAGCATAGATATACCTAGCCACTCATCATTAAGCAAACATTGATTTCTCTTAGCTAGATGTTTATTTTCCTTGAGCATCTTGGCAAGGTACCTATTTGTAGCATTCATCATGGTATCTAATAAGGATGTATCCCAAATGACTCTCTCTTTTTCATCATTGGTCATTGTTAATTTCTTCTAAATCTTTTAGAAAGCTTCATTGCAAGTTAGTTTTAGTCTCTCCATTATTTCATCATACTAGGCTATAATCATCCCCCCTAGATCTGATTCTTATAGACACTTGAATGTTTTACATAGTAGTAATGTCAGGCATACATGCCATAGGAACCTTCAATGCTTTATCACATATGGTTTAGTCTAGATTGAGGCATATGATTCTTGATGTTGTCTAGCCCTAAGCTACTCCTAATGATAATAAAGAGACTAATTAATTAAGCTAATTAACAAAGGAAAGTAAAGTATAAACTAGCCTACATGTGATGAGTATTCATTCCTAAACATCCACACATGCCTTGGACTTCACATAACTACTGCTAGGACTACCAAGCGTATGTCACTAGGCTTACCAAATGATACACTACTAGGTTACCAAGTAATGACACTTAAGTACTCATGATTAGTCATATTCATTTCACTTAATGACAAGAATAATAAAGAGCAATAAATGGAAATATTAACTAATGAAAATAGTAAATAATTAAATAATTAAAAATAATAATAAAGCTAGGTGGATGCTACAATGATGGAAGTAATCTCAATATTTATTGCTAGACATGCAACATGTCTAAGTACATCACACTCGAATAAGGATGTCATACAATCACTTAACATCATACTATGGGCATGCACTCGAAACTAATAGAACTTGAAATCAAAGATCTATGAATCTAACTCTATCTTCTCTATATTTTTATATCTCAACCATGCACCCAAGTGTGATATTTACAAGCATGTACAAAAGAGGCAATATCAGATGCCCAACATCAAAGGTTGTGCTCCAATATCATGGCTTCAATATCAGAGCCATGCAAAATATGACTCATCATACCCCCAGGATTGACTGAAAACTTGTCATTAAGTTAAAAAAAATGAGGAACAAGCTCTTTACAAAATATTTAAAAGGTATGGGAATATTGATTGACTTAACTAGATACACAAATTAACTTTACATGCCACAATGGTGTTTTACAAAAATGGACACACCATGATAAAACAACAAAATTAGGGGGAAAACTCATGTAGTTCATAGAGGTAGTGGCTCTTCCACGGGCCACTTCCTCTTGTTGTTAGGCTTCTAAAATTTGTAGCGATTCAGGAGCACTTGTAACTTCTCCTCATCCATTCTGGGATCATGTACCATCTAGGCTGATGAGCTGATGTGTGCTATAACTGGTACATCCCATGAACATAGTAGTTGTGGGAACATCTTATTTTCTTTCATGTACCAAGCTACAAACCATCATCATTCCTCCTCAAAGGTTCTAGCCTTTTCTTTTAATTCATGGTCATCTATCAATCTCTTAGCCAAGTTTGAGGCTACATCTCTTTATCCATGGTAGTGATCCTTGATCACTTCAAATTCTGAGTTCGCCACATGGAGTTTATGTAGAGAATTTTTCCTATTTGCAAACTCTTTTACATCTAGTGCATAACTAGTCATGACTTACTACTCTAGCTCATTTCTAGGTCAACTTTCTATTAACATGGCAAGGTTGGCATATCAAAGGTTAGTCAATGCCATGTATTTTTACATCTTCAATCTATAGGTCCTTATTCTTTACTTTGAATTGATGGACCAAGGCATAACTCTCCAAGATTGGCTACCTATTAATATTTTGTGCTAACATGAAATTGATGAAGGCCTTTACCATCTAGATTTCCTTTTCATTGATCTATTTGTATATACCAATTTGTTCCTAGAAGTGCTCCTTCAACGTTTCATGTTTCTTGGCCTCATTTTGCCATGTGCTTATCTCAATTATGGATTTTTGATGTATCATGCATACATCTTTCATTAAGAGAGTTTGATTTTCTTTGTCCAATGTACTGATGTCTTGGATGACCCTCACTAGTTATTCTCTCAATTGGTAGAAACTTTCATTCAAGATATTTTTCTATTTTTCTACAATGATCAACCTTGCATTATCCATAGTAAGTTGTTTATTCTCTTCTTATGTAGTGATCAATGCCTTTACATGGGCATATGCTTGAGCTTTAGTAGCTAAGGCATTCCATACCACCTTCTCCTTCTCTTACTCAGTAGCTTTGTTCAATCAACTGGTTCATCTACTCCATTTGGAATTGTTCCAGTTGGTTAGGTGCAAAAAATTGGATAGGGTCTAGTCTTTCAACTCTTAGGGTAATAAGCCCTTATTGAAGTCAATGGAATTCTATTTTAGCATGCTCTACCTTGGTCTTTGCCATGACCAGCTTCCCTTTTGTGGTGATGAGGTTTGATTGAATTGTAGTAACATCACTAGGGATGTCAAAAAGAGTTGTCATCACCTATTTGGACTATAGCTTCCCATGGGACTAGTTGTGGCATCTAGATCATTATGCTTTGATTGCAGTTCACTATCTTCCCACTTGGACTAGTGGTAGCTTTGTCACATATGGGTGAGTTGAAAGTGAGGCATATGATGTTTTCTAATTCTCTGTTACTCCTAATGATGATAAAGAGATGAATTGATTAAGCTATGGAACAATGGAAAGTCAAATCTAAACTAGATTACATGCTATGAGTATCTACTCTTAATCATCTATACATGCCTTGGACTTCATGAGACTACTTATAGGATTTCCAAGTGTATGTCATTGGGTGTGCCAAATGATACATTGCTAGATTACCAGGCACTTACACTTAAATGCTCATGATTAAGGCATACACATTTTGCTGAATCATAGGAATATTAAATAATAATAAATGAAAATGTTAACTAAAGGAAATAGTAAATAATTAATAGTTAAAAGTAATAATAATCTAAGTGGATGATACAATGATGGGAGTAATCTTGATCTTTATTTCCAGTCATGTAATGTGTCCAAGTATGTCACACTCAAAAAAATGTGTCATATGATTACAAACATCACACTATAGGCATGCACTAGAAATAATAGAACTCTAAGAAAGACTATCAAAAATTGAGAACTAAAACTCTCTTCTCTATTGTTCTTGTATTGTTTAGCCATGCATCCAAGTGTTGTATTTATAGGCTAGTATAGAGGAGATGATATCAGATATCTAACATCACTTCCTGGGTTTCGATATAGGGCATTCGATATCAGGGCTAACAGATTCATGAATCATTATCCTGATATTGCGATTGACAGATTCATGACTCGTCATACCTCCACAACTAAATGAAAACTCATCCTCAAGTTAAACAAAATGAGGAACAAGTTCTGTACAAAATATTAGGAAGGTATGAAATTATTAACCAACTTAAAAAATAAACAAAATAATTAATTCTTACATGCTATAGTGGTGTAGTAAAAAAATGGAACACAATATTATAAGACAAAAACTAGGAAGCTCATGTGGTGTCCAAAGGTGATGGCTCCTCCATTGGATTCTTTCCTTTGTCGTTAGGCTTGTGAAATTTGTAATGATCAAGCAATGCCTACAAATTTTCCTCTTTTTTCCTCCAAGTTGTTAAACCAATGTGTGTTGACACTAGTACATCCCAAAAGCATGGTAGTTATAGGAACATCTTATTGGCCTTCACATACTAAGTCACAAACTATCATCATTCTTCTTAAAATTCCTTAGCTTTCTCTCTTAATTCTTGATAATTTTT
Source organism: Gnetum montanum (assembly GCA_015680685.1). NCBI lineage: Eukaryota > Viridiplantae > Streptophyta > Gnetopsida > Gnetales > Gnetaceae > Gnetum > Gnetum montanum. Next base: position 103,344 of record MNCI01034569.1, on the reverse strand, counting down.
TAATATCCTAGCTAGGTTTAAGATGACATCCTTCTATCCATGGTAGTGAGCTTTGATCACCTCCAATTTTAAGTTTTCCACATGCAGCTTCTACAAAGCATCTTTTCAATTTGCAAACTCTTTTTCATACAATGTATAGCTAGTCACTACCTTCTTTTGTAACTCATTCTGAGGTTGACCTGCTATTAACATGGTAAGGTTGGCATTTCTAAGGCTAGACAACATCATATATTCTTTCAAATCTTTGATCTATAGGTCTTTATTCTTTACTTCCACTTAGTGTACCAAGGCATAGCTATCTAGAATTGGCTACCACTTAGGATTTTGTGCTAACAAGGATCTAATGTGCACTTTAGCCATCTAGATCTCTTTTTCATTTCTTTACTTTCCTACCTGGTTGTGGAAGTGTTCCTTTAATTTTTTATGCTTCTTGGTCTCATTATGCCACGTGCTAATTTCTATTGTTGATTTTTGTTGAATAGCGCAAACCTCCTTCATTGAGAGGATTTTGTTTTCTCTAGCCAATTTATTGATGTCCTAGTTGACCCTCACCAGTTGTTTTCTCAACTAATGGATACTCTTCTCTAGAATATTCTTTTTCTTTTCAACTATTGTTAACCTTGAATTCTTAGCGATGAGCTTCTCATTTTTCTCTTATGCTATGGTCAATGCCTTTTTATACACATAGGATTATGCATCAGTAGCTAAGGCATTCCATACTACTTTCTCCTTTTCTTGTTCTATAGCTACACTCTTCAAAGTTAGCCTTGACAACAACTTAGTCTTGAATTGTTTTAGCTAGTCAAGTGCAACAAAATAGGCAAGATCATGTCATTTAGCTCTCAAGGTGGCTAGCTCTTGTTGTAATCTTTACACTTCTACTTCTGCATGTTCTACCCTAACTTTAGCCATGACTAGCTTTCCTTTAGTGGCAATGAGATATGACTATTCTATAGTGACATCACTTGGGATGTCAAACAAAGTAGTCATCACCTCACCTATTTACAGCAATTGATCCAATACATCCTTATGCATTGCAATAGTCATCAAAATTTGAGCCAACATCTATGCATCTCTGGTCCCAGTAAGATCTATGGGGGGCACAATAGGCACATTATATGATTTTTTGATGTGATCTATAATCACTTCTACTATGCCTACAACATATTTATGCTACATTACCACAACTATGGCACCTTTTCCAATTTCAAGCATAACCTAAAAAGATGCAGCATTTCTAGAGATTTTCCTAGACCACTAGGAATCTCCTCTTGATTGTAATGAGATCTCTCCCCTTTTTGGATTGGCTGAAATAGTGAGCTATACAACATCATTGATTACTCTAGAAAGATTGGATTCATCTCTTCTTTCCCAAATGATAGCTTTAGCAATTTTCTATAGATGGCTCATTGAAGGTTTGTAATCTTGTGGTGATAGTGGCAAAGGTTGTGTTTTTGGGCACTGTTCAAGCTCACATTGTACTTTTTCTTTTGGCTCTATTTCCTTATCCAATTCTTGCTCTTCACCAAGATCTTTTCTTAGTGCTGTAAGTTTGAGGAGTTCGATGAAGGAGGCATTCTAAGCCTTCTTGGGGATATCATTCATATATCATAGGATTCTAGTACATTTTCATAAATTTTTGACTAGGCAAGGGAATGGGAGTGTTGGTTTCCCTAACTTTTTCTTCTCAAACCGCCTCTGAATTTTAGTAAATTAGAATTAAGGAAGATTGGCCACATATTTTCCCATTAAGATAGCACTTTCCTTGGCTGCATATGTTGAGATTTAGTTTAGCCCTTTGGTGGGAAACAAATGCTATGTATTGATCTTTAAATATGTCCTCTCCTCTAAAGTCATTTCATTATATATTTTTTCTTTACTGTATGCTCATTTTAGCCATAGTTTTTTGGTATCAGGGTCAGATCTAGTGGGTATATGGATTACCTTAGCCCCTTTATTTGGCAAATTTAGAGCTACTGTAATTACCTTGATTGAGAAAGAGACATTAACTCCATAGATGTTTACAGTGGTTCCTTCGTCTTTGTTATGCTAGAATTGGTAAGTCTCACCATGTTACCATTTGTCACTATTTGAAAAAATGGACCATAGAGGTGATGCCTAGAGTTGTCTTCAAATTGCTTCTAGAGAAAACTCCAAAAATGGTTTGATGTTCATCTCCATAATGACTATGGTCAATGTGGACTTTTCTTGGATGGCCTCAAGACATTCAGGAGGCAACATGAGATGTTGTTCTTACATGGGAGCTTGTGGTTCTACAGCCTCTCCTTGGACCAACTGTCCTATGATAAGAGCCTCTTGATGGATGCTAAAAGATTGGGCTTCCTACTCTCGATGTTCTGCCAACTCACCCTGCTAGCCTCAGCCACCTCATGGATGCTTAGTTGCTCTTTGTGAAGGTTTTCCTTGTGCACCTCTTTTTGGGACCATTTACAATCAAGCAAAGATCAAGTTTTAATAAGGTTGTATTCTTTATTATTTATCAATGTATACCTTACTCGTTATCTTAGTTCATATGATTGCAAAGTTAGAAAAATTTTCAAGAAAAATCCCCAAAAAGTGTTTATCTCTTTGTATGACCTTACATAGTTGATTTTTTTTTCTTATGTATGTCTTGTTATGATGGTTATGATACCTTGGGTGGAAAAATTAAGGTTTCTAGCATTAATATGATTGATTATTCATGATAATGCTAATTTTTTTTAATACTCTTACCTTTATAATACCTTCTAGGTGATAGTAAATTATCAAAAATTGAAACAAGTTTTTCACATAAGCACCCCCCACCCATGACTAACTTGAACACTCCAAGTTTAGATAGGTTCAAATGGCATGGAAATTAGAGTAGTAGAGAGCCAAATATTGTAAGTTGTAAGTAGTTGCATAGAGCTCTAGGTAACTAGAGAAAATTTAAACTTCCCTAGCTACAAATGATGAGAATCAAGCTTGGGCATCGTGGGGATCATATATATAGGTTTTGTGTGACCTGATATTGGGTATCCGACATTGCATCCCACTTGATATTAGGTATCTGATATTGAGGTCCATGAATAAGCATGTTATGGGGGTATGAAGCATGAAAAATGAAGCTTTGTGATTGGTTGAAAGGCTTGAGGTTAGGTCCATCATTCTGGGTAAGTAGGAAATTATATTGGGGCATCGAAAGTGGTTGAAGGTGGAGTCATCAATGTGAAAAGCACTAGAATGAGCAAGAAAAAGGGCATTAAAATCAAGGTTGTGGACAGATCAAATTATATGAGAAGGAAAATAATAAAATGTAACAATTGAGCACTTGGAAGGTGAAGAATAATGTGGTTTTGTCAAATAATTACAATTCACAAAAGTTACACAAGTGGATCCTCCTCAAAGCAGGCTCTAGCCTATGATGCACTTGTATAACCATACCTAAAAATGTTTGTAGGCACTAAAGGGGTTGAATGTAATGCATAACTATGCAACAAAACACACATGTAAAAACCACCAATTTGAGATAATAACTCTATGTTACACAAAACCACAAGTTATGATCACATGAACAACAAGATGAGATGGACTATAGAAAGGATTGTAGAAATTGGGACATAAGGTGTCTTGCCATGGTCACAATGAAATCTTTTGTGTTATTAATGGTTAAATAATCATGAGTCCTTCTTTCCAAGATTCAAGACAAGTCCACAACACATTTTAGTAACATTGCATTGTTTCATCATGTCAACAGGCAACCATAAGACTATCATAGTTGCAAGGAGTAACATCACTTAGTATTTTATCCAAGGGAGAAGCTTTATTATGGCACACAGTTTTTTGAGTTTTGAGAAGCCACCAACCTTTAGGCATGGGTACATGTATTTCTTGTTGGACCCATAGAAGTTTATTCAATGCCACTTTCGGTTACTTTTACTTCCGTTTTTCATTAGATCTATAAGGATATGGTTACAACCTCAACAACATAATAGAACATACAAAAGTGGCCAAAGGAAATTCACAAATCTTCTTGATGTCACATCCTTCACATTCCATCTTGGTTCTACACTCTTCTACCTAGACATAATGATTATGAAGTTATTTTTAGTTTAATGATGAACAGGAATGTCATTATGATTAGAGCAAAAACCTCTTATTAAAGAAATGGGTGGATGGATGTCATGGTCTCAATGTCCAAATAATTAGTCCCTTATGACTTGACAAAATAGAGAAAACCTCACCTCAATGGGCAATATGATCATTTTATTCATAAGTGAGATTAAACAACAAAGAAAATAAAAACAACTAGAAAAAATTGGAAGTAATAGGACAAATTGTTTCAAAAAATAGGAAAATAACAACAAATTATAAAACAAAAAGATGAAAAACACTTAAGAGTCCTAAAGACTATAATGGGGGTAACCCCCACAACTAAACATTTGGTCATGAAAATGGTTAGCAAGTGGATAAATAAGATCCATGCATGTATGAAACATTGGTAACTGTTCATGCCCTAGCCATTGGGTTTCTAGTGGTGGTGTGGTGGTTGGGTAGAAAAATTGTTGGTCACACACTTGATTGTTAAATGTATGATGGGTAACATTATGAGGTTTGGACCACAATTTCATCCTTGATTATGAGATGGTATGCATGGATTTGTTTATCTCCCCATACTATTAGATTCATTGTTTGGGTTTGGAATTGGAGTAATGATGGATGGTGGCCCTTGTGTTTGATTAGAGGATGTTGTTTGTGAAAAGGAAGGTGGTGCACTAGATTGGCATTATGCTAGTTTGGATGATGTTGTAGGTTTCTGCATGGTTTACTTGAGCTTATGGCCTTTCATCGAAAAGGGAAATTTCCTATGTTGTAGTTGAGACCCACTAGTGTCAGCATTTTTATGCATATTTTCAGCATAAGTGGCATTCATTTGTTGATACTGTGATGTCAAACCTTCCTGTGTTCGTAGTGGCACCATATAATGAGGTGGAGTATGAGAATATTGAAGGTAGGATGGATGGAAAGAGAAGCAAGGTGGTGATCCTTTAGGGGATGTCATGGGTTGATGGTACTTAGGAGAGTGGTAGTGGCAATTTGAAGTAGAGGATGTAGAACTAGTTGGAGAAATAGGGTGTTGAACATAATATCCATGTAGTTTCAGTGGATAGGGCTAATTTGGTGGTGGCCTTTCCCATGACTATGGCTGTTGCCACTATGATTGATGACCATGTTAAGGCTGGTAATAAGTCCCATTAGGATGGTACAATTGATTGCAGAACTATCTATAATTACCTTGTGGGAGAGAAAATCTCCTAGGCATGTGCTTCTATAAAAACATTGGATTTAAGGCACCTACCTAATACTCCTGTAGATGTAAGAAAACTAGGCAGTGGTCCTATGGATGGTCATATATGCAAATGTTGCATCCATTATATTTGTCTATGGTTGAGTCTATAGTCTCACTTTCTTTATCCATTTTTTCCATTTGCTAAAGAATGTTCCTAGCTATTTCTTGGTTCTATATCCTTTGTTTATTGTGATCACTTGACTTATTTTGCATGATCCTCTCCTTGACCATCTCAATAAGAGTTGTAAAATTTTCATATATGCATTTGGAAACCCTATTAAAATTTGCTTCAAGTTCATCAATAGACTTCTATATTGGAAAGGTTTGTTACAAAATCACCTTATTGAGAGCTAACTCTTTCTCTGTACCATAGATATGGACCTCCTTTTGTTGAAGAGTTGGGTCCCATTAATATTTCTCAACATTCTCCCATTTGCATATCTCTCCTTATTATTTTTCCACAAGCTTGATTACATCTCAGATCTAATGGGCTTGGAGCTCATATAATTGCCCTAAGGCATACATCCCAAAGGTCTCCCTTGTTTCATTATGAAGTCCATCTATGATGTGGAAAAGTTGCCTCTCCTCAATGAAACCATCGCCTAGGCATCTATTTAGTAAGGCATAATATCAATCTAAGGTCATGTCCAAGGGTTCATGTTGTTCTTGCTTCCACTCTTGGATCTATCTCCTCAAGTTGGACACCCTCGCATAGGTTTGGTATTTATCATTAAAAAGTTCCAACATTCTAGACCATCATCAGATTGAATTTAGTTTGAACGATCTATACCATAGTTTGGATTTATTGATTAGTATCCTAGGAAATATTTTAAGCTTTTTCCACTCACTTTTAATGTTGTAGAAATCACTAGCATCATGGAAGGCTTGTAAATGATGTTATGGATTTGAATCATAGCCTCCTACAAATTTAGGAATATTATCCATATCAAGCCTGGGTAGATGACACTTTTTGCAATGCCTACAAGATATCTTAATGACCTATGTGATATGCATTAGGCTCTTAGTGGCCAGCAAGGATTCATCATCATCAAACAGGTTGTAAGAAAAATTTCTATCTCTATTTGTTTGATCATGATGATGTTTTCTATGTTCATGGTGATATCTTTGACTTTTCCTATGGGTTCAATTTTGATTTTTAGCCTAACCTTTTAGTGGAGCCTTATCTTCATACCTATGTTCATATTCATTAGAACTACACATCTAAGGGGAAGAGGAAGATGAGGAATTAAAAGGTTTGCCATGGCTGCTATGGTGTTCTTCATGGTCCTTTGATTTATCATTTTTGGATTTTGAGGAGGTCTTAAGCCTTGAGGCCTTCTCTAGTTTAGAACTTACATCATCTCCTCCAAGATTGTTTGCCTTAGGTGAATGTAGTCTTTGAGTGTCGTCAGGGTGGTCTGAAACACCGTAAAAATTGCGAGTCGGCCACAGGCAAAGATTCGCAATTCAGGCGAGAGCACATGTCAGAATCTCAGAAGGGAGAACAAGGCAGAGCAAAACAAAAAGGTGCGTAGCATCAAGTCTTCAACTTCCTTGGCAGACTCCCAATCTTACTATGTTTTCTCTTTTTACGCTATATCACTCGACACAGCGTAATAACGCTTAGCGTGATTTTGTTTAACATAGTCCGATATCACAAGGCCATTTACTTCAGCATGAGGAGAGGCTTGAGCAGCGTAATATGCGATTTCTCATATATTTTGCTAAGTCTTTTGTTCAAGACCAAGTTTACGCTCTGTTATGCATGGAAGCGTAATGGGCTTCGAAAAAGTCAAAGGCATTGCCCAAGGAAGCACAACAAACCAACTCTTTTCTCTTGGCATACATATCGGCCGCCTTACGCCCTTTACGCAACGTAGCGTGTGTCAGCGTAATGCATTGCCAAGCTAATCATCACTTACGCTTCACTACGCACAGCAGCGTAAACGAGCGTAAAGCAGCTTGAATCTATTGTCTTCATGCTTCATTAGGCTCTTGCACGTGATGCAATGCGTATGAGCGTAATGCAATCCAAAGTCAGCTAAAACATGCCCGACGCACATCTGTTATTCACACGCACAGTACGCAAATGAGCGTATTGTGCGTAATCGCAAAGCTTGACACAAAATGGTCAAGTCAACGGTACCTGAAAAGTTCGGGACACACGTCATCAGGGTTGCACCTTTTCCATAGGATGTCGCAGCCCATAAATACTCCAGTTGACAATGATACAGAGGTCGGAAAATCAAAAAGGCAGGGGCATTTTCTAAGCATCAGAGCACTTAGCATTTTTTGGAGCAGAGACAAACAGAAAAGCAGAGACAGAGCACATTTCACTTGAGCATTGGCAGTAGGAGCGATTGGTCCGTTGGTGAAGACACAATTTTATCCATTGGTGATCACTGACATTCCCAAGAAGAGACTACCCAAAGCAAAAGGAGCAGATCAAAGATTGTGAGATCATCTTGCACGGCTTGCAGGCTCCATCGATCAGAAACAGTTGACCGGTAGACGTCAGAACTTGACCTTCCTTGCATCCCATCCTTGGCCTACGAGGTAGATCAGACTTCATTCTGTATTTCTGCTTGGACAGTTTTCTTGTTATTCTGTGCTTGCTTCACATCGAGTAATCGGGGTCTCCCCGTTGTAACGTGATATACAAAACATTTATTCTTCAAGTCAAAGCGTAGATCTTGAAACCACACGTTTCTCTCGTGTTAACGTTAGCGTCGTTACATTCATCTACGTTGTTTTCCCCTCATTTTGTGACTCGTTGAATCAAATCGACCCACGAGTTATTCACAATCTCACATCATTTTACTGATTAGTAAGTCCCTGTCTGATCGACAAGACCGTTCAGGGCACCACAGATTCGTTTTTCCAGCATAGCCCTTGCGCAGATCCGTGGTTAAAACTGTGCACACGGGATTTTGTTTGGTATTTTCCAGCTGCTGACATTTTCCGTTGTTACAGTTTTCTGGCGCTAGAAGGAGGGCCGAGGCTCCGATCCGTATTTTTCAGGTAGCCCTGTTAGCGATTTATACCCAAAACCGTAAACGTAATACCTCTAGGGAAGTTTACGGCAAATCATGTGGTGTAGATCAGTCACGGGAACGACTCCTCTAGAATCCTACAGTGTAAAAAGCCTATTTGTGATCTTTTTGTCAACTGCTTATTAGATCCGATCATTTCTCACAGCTAATCCACTCGATCAATGGATTCCGTATACACAACCACAACCGCCATGGTCGCCGCTGATGTGGATGCCACATCTGTAAACCCTATCGCTGTCACCAAACCAGCTTTTGGTGCAGCGGGACCGCAGGGACCATCGCGTAGGTCATTGAGGCTGCAGCGCAAAGACCCTATTTTCACGGTCATGACCCCTGAAGAATACAATTTCATCTGCATTAAGATCTAGGAGAAGCTTGCCCTTAGCCGAGCCGAGATCGAAGAAAAAAGGAATTTTGAGATGATCCATCGAGGAGGTCACGATTTCACTCCAACAGCTTATGACATCATTCCTTTGACCGAACATCAATATGAAATTATAACACAGCTAGTTATGACCAAGGATCAGGCTTCACGGGCTATGTTGGAACCCCACAATGGGGAGGAGGAAGAGGATGAATTGGTAGCTCATTCGAAACATTCGTTCCATACTCTGAGCCCCCACACGTATGTAAATCCCCTGTTTCCTTTCAACAGAGAGGCCGCTCCTCTTGACCCAGCCATAACCATGCAGATGCATTTCCCTGTCATGCCGCAAGCCACTGCACAGCCATCTGGGTTGCAAATGCAAATACCTCCCAATAACGGGGGGGGGGGGGGTTTCGACACCTCGTGTACTCTGCATTCCGACAGTGATTCCAGCGACCACCGTCCCCCATTTCATCCCGCAAATCCAACCCACACCATATCCACAACGCGCCCGACGCAGACCTTGTCGTTTTCGCCCCCTCCAACTCAACAGATTATCGTAGCCATTCACCCACAAACTTACATCCAACAGCCTGCCGCAAGTTAGTGGGCCAACCCGGCGGCGCAACATACCCAGTTTGTGGTGTATGGCCCGCAACCCTCGGTTGCACCCGCAACGCATGTTCCACAGGCGGTCCCGCAGTATCCCCATCCTCATCTCATGCAGCAGGCAGCAGCTAACCCCTCTTCGCAAACCAGTGGGTGGTGGTCTTCACAGGCCCCCCTGCCTACTAGGATCCCCGTCCCACCAACTGCCAACCAACCTTTTCCTTCGTTTCCATTCCCTAGCGCCTCCCTCCCAGTAAAACCTCCAATGCCTTTTGCACAAACACCTCCGTCAACTATTCTATACCAAGCTTTCCAGCTTATCCAAACTCTTACCGAGGAGGTTAGACAACTCAAGGCCGCTGGTTCAGATACCATTTAGATCATGGACTTTTACCAGGATGATCCTATCAGTTCAGCGGTCCCTATGCTGTCGTTGCCACAAGGGATGTCCTTACCTCATTTTACCAAGTATAATGGGGAGGGAGATCCCAACGCTCATTTGGTCACCTTTAGATCTGAATCCTTGTTGTTACAATAGTGGCCACATACGATTATTCGCGTATTTGCTATGTCTTTAACAGGGAAAGCTTTGGATTGATACCGAGCCCTCCCACACTCTTCCATCTCAACTTTGGAAGAGCTGCTGACACAATTCGTGACCCAATTTAAATACAACTTAAAGCCAAAAGTCACGTTGGATCAGCTCATGGGGGTGAAACAAGACCCGCTCGAACCAGTCCAGAGGTTCATACAGCGTTGGAATGCTACCTTGAATGAAATCCGTGAGCCAATCGCGGATTTACATCTACTGGCTATATTCAAAGGAGCAATCAATGACTTTATTAAGTCAAAGCTGAACTATCTTTCCCCCAACTCTTTACATCAAGCCTTCGCTCAAGTTAGAAGCATCCAAGATGCTGCGGAGGCTAGCAAAGACCCAGCGTATGTCTCCTACAGGAACACTCACAACAAGGGCAAAGACAAAGGTAAGGCAACAACAACGACAGTAGCTACGCTTACAGAGGGCACAAAGAACAAGAACAAGAAAGCACCTACGGTGCCTCCTGAGGCTACGGTTGGTGCAGGAACCAGCCAAGACACGGCCGCTCCTGAAAAGGCCCCCCAGCCAAAACCAAACTTTGAGCGTAAAGATCGCTCAAAGTACACGGCCCTACCTATAAAGCATTCAGAACTGTTGAAACAACTGTTAGGGGCAGGGCACATTCAACCTAAGAAGGTGTCTGAGGAAGTTCTGAAGCATCACAGACATCATTGTGAATTGCTGAAGAACCCTTCTTTAGCCCTACCCAACGAACCACCAGTTCTGAGATCTTTCAGGCTAGACCGTTTCTATGACTACCACCAGCTATGTGGTCATGATACAGATTACTGCTGGGCGCTGAAAGACGACATTCAATGTATGCTGGATGAAGATTTACTCAAGTTAGACAACAGTAACCTGACGCATCTAGAAAACCAAACATTGCACATATATAAGGACCTGTTGAACGTAAACGACGATCCTTATAGAATCACTGTGGTGAGTACGGACAGTGAGAGCAGGGAACCGCCAAAATAGCCTTTTGTTTTGCGTGTGCCTGCCAGCTCACAAAGGGGGGCAACCATTTCATCGGCAGCCAGTGGTGTCTCTAGACCGCCCTTCATTATACGGGCACCTTCTCAGATACACCCTCAGTCACGTAGCAACAGACAAGCCGCATCTTCTTCCGCGTCCACGCCTAGGGTGCCCTTCATTATCAGGGTGTCAAAACCACAGGTTGTTCCTTTCACGTAGGGGCAGACCTCTAACCAGAACAGCCAACCATCGCCTCCCAAGAGAAAGGGAGAGGACATACCTGTTAACGCAACGAGAGACCATTTTACGCTCGACTTCCCTAAGCCTAGGCCCCTGGCCTCTGCGCCTTCGTCTCTGCCTCAGAAACAGGATAAAGGTGCAGAAACCCAACCACCTTCTCTTGGCAAGAAAAAGAGCAACCCCTTGACCGACACTGTCCTACCTCAAGAGATCCGTCTCTTGGGCCGGATGGAAGAGGACAAGGGAGACAAAAAACCTAGCCGAGAAAAGGACCTCCTCGACACATTTACGCAAGTCAAACAGGCTCTCAAAAAAAAAACACTACCCTGAGCCTTTATGACCTGCTTATGACATCTCGAGAACACAGTGAGGCTATGGTTCGCATGCTGACATCCATATCAGTGGATGAAAGCTTGCCAGCGGAGGAGGAAGCGATACATGTTGTCATGTTTCCTTCCGAAGCTGAGCAACCTATGCCTACCTCGTTGACCTTTCACGATGAGTCTATCAAAGACGATCCTGAGAAGGGTCAAGTCACAACTGAACCTATGTTCATCACCATCCGGGTCGGTCAATATCAGATCTGGAGGGTACACGTGGATGATGGCGTAGCTGCCAACGCCATCTCCTATTCCATCGTGGATAGGTTGGGTCTGGTCGACTAGATCACTCCCACGACGACGGCTTGCATAAAATCGTTCAACGGGGCACGGGTTCAAGTCAAGGGGATGGTGCATATCGAGTTTGTGGCAAGGGATCAATTCCCAATGAATGCCACATTCTTAGTCGTCGAGGAGATGCCAAGGTTCAACTTGATCTTAGGGAGATCGTGGTTAGCCCAGCTGAGGGCGGTTTCATCACCGATACACCAAGAAATACACCTGCCCTATGTCGGAGGAGAGGTCATGATACGCGGTGATGAAATCACCCCCAAGACCATCAATAACATTGAAGAAGAGCGGGGTTCGGAGATAGAAACAACTGATGATCAGACCCATCTCCAAATCCCTCAACAAACTGACATCAATGACGATAGTCTCACCTAGGCCAACCTGCCATTTCCAGATGGCAGCGTAGAGGAGTCAAATCATAAGTCCCCCCGCCCTTACGCAGTGCTCGACGTAAAGGCCATTAAGAGAAAATTGCATATTAATGGTTGAACAATGGCTTTTTCATGCATCATCATATCTTTACACGTTCTTGCGGCTTACGCTTAGCAATCTGTTTTATTTCATACATTTTTACGCTACATTCACTTTCGATTTTTACGCTAGTCGTTTCTTACGTCATTACGTTTCTTTTACGCATGCTATTCACGCTCTTACATCATTTTAGCATAATTACGCAGGATTGTATACCCTCACCATTTATGTTTTTCATATTACGCAGTAGGCCCGCAATGGCGTTAAACTAGTCAAGGCCCGCAACGGCCTTAAACTAGTTATGGCCCGCAATGGCCCAAAACTAGTTCTTAGTTTACGCATACGGCCCGCAATGGCCTTAAACTAGCTTTTCCATTTCATCGGCATAACTTAGGCAAAATCCTTAACAATTACGCTCAAGTTTTACAAATAAAAACATAAGAAAAAACAAATTAATTGATATTTAAAACAACCACCAGGTCTTATAGCGTGTCTTTCAGTCATTCACAAAACACTACTTGACCTCACATCAATAAAACTATGCGTAAACCACAATTACGCATCTCCTCTACTACCGCTGTCACCAGTATCCATTAAGTCCGGCTCTAGCCCTAAGGGATCGTCCTCTAGTGGACCTTATCTTCTGGGAAGTATTCTCTCATGAAGAACTTCCTCTGCATGGGGTCCTTGTTCCGGCACCGGCTCCACAGGAGGATGCTCTTCATCACTGCGTTCTTCCTCCTGTACTGGATCCTCAGCCTGTTCACCTTCCCTATCCTCTGTCGGTACCTAGATACAGTGAACATATTAAGCTAGACAAGACTTAACAACATAATTAGAAAATGCAAACTTAATCATGCATAAACTTACTTGCGATGGCCCTGCTTCCGCAGCAAAAGAAAGCTTGTCTAGGCCGCACCACAGGTGCTTCATAATTTCCTCCTCAGATAGGTCAGACCACGCTCCATCTCCCAGGGAAGCTCCAACCTTCACCTTCCCTTTCTCTACGTCAGTCCAGCGAGGTGGGTCTGGGAAGAATGTAGGGATTGTAGTCTAACCCCCAGGGAGAGTCATCTCCCTTTCCGGGGACGCACTTACAGTCACCTGCTCTTCGAACTTCTTGAAGGCTTCAGAAGCTCCGATGACGTCCAGGAAAACTTTCAGGGATTGAGCCTTGATGGCAGAATCACGATAAAGTTTACGATAAGCGATGCTTTCTTGCTTATACAGATGTTTATGGTCCTTTTCCTTCTGCCCCCACTCTTGCACGCTTGCACAATAATCCCTCCAATCCTGGCTTTTCTGAGCTAGGAGCTCTATCTGCATCCGCTGCTCTATCAACGCCCGACTAGTTTGCAAGTTGTTTTTGATGGCGGCCCAATAACGGGAGTAGTCGATAACAGCGGTACGCCAATCTTCATCGCCCATCTCCCACGCCTGTAGGAATTCGCACCGTGATCGCAGGTCTCCGACCTCCTTGGTCAGTGACTCAATCCTCTGATCTGACCTCTACAGCCTTTTCCATAGATTTTCATTTACACCCCTACTCTCTCATAAGGAGCGTGTCGAGTGTAACGCACATTTACGCATTTCCTCATAAATGTGGTATGGCATGGCTTCCCCATCGGATGGAGGCTCCATTGTGTCCAAATCAATAGGCTCCGTGGGATCCCATCGGAGGAGAGCTCCTAATAGAAAAAATAAAATCATCAATATTAGTGACACATTACCACTGTATAATATCGCAAAATCATTATAGCCATAACATACCAGCTCCAAGTTCGACGCGCTCGAGGCACTTGATCATATCACTAACAATGCCTTCCATGAAGGAAAAATTATCAGGAAAGTCTCTCCACGCTCTGCTCACAGCAACGGATGTGGATGGATCTTCTTCTCCTGTAGCGCAATCAAGTCAGAAACTTTAATTATTAATAGAATTCTGCAAAATTCCTAACACATTTATTACCTCTACCAGTGACAGTGGCGACTTCGCCAACATCTTCTGCCTCCTTTTCCTCTTCACGCACATGAGTCTGTGCGTCGCTGGATCCAGTAGCTAGGGCCTCCTCATGCACAAGGGTCCGTGCATGGCTCACTCTAATAGCTGGGGCCTCTTCTTCTAAAACTGAGGCCCCTTCCCCATGACTTAGTACCACTACCCCTGTTTCAGGGGTCAGCTGCTCTGTAATTTTCACTGGTCATATCACAATACGTTTAATATATCATTCCAAATATACTAAGTAAACATTGCGTAATACAGTTTTCAATACATCTCCTTCATGCTTACTAGGTGGAGGCTTACTCCACTGAACTCTGACCGCCATAGTCCGACCCGTCCTGCTCCCAGGCTCCATAGAAGCTTCAGCTATACGGAGCCTTTTACGCCGAGCTGTAGGTTCTACAATTTCTTCCACCAGGCATTTCCCTCGTGAGGCATCGCCGGTGTAAGTAGGCATTATCCTGCCTACACTGTCGAGGCCTCGCACGCGAGGCACCGCCAAACCTTTGGTCGTTATAGACAGTGACTCCCCGATTCCTTCCGATGGATCCTGCCCACAGGTAGTGCCAAGGATATGGGTAATCCAAGGTTTGGATAGCTGGTCTCGGTCTTATTGCACCCAGACCCCATTCCTTTGGACGACCAAAAACTTAGCAAAACGCTAAAGGCAAGCTATGTAGAAGGCGTAATGCACATTGAAATGAGACTCAAGCTTCTTGCGAAGCTTGACCATCTCATTGCGCAGTCCCTTAGCAAAATAGCTTGCCCAATTGAACTGGGTCCCTTCTTCCAAGACCTCCTGCATAATACGGGTCTGTTCTATAGAAAAGAACTTTCCTTGCGAGAGTGTTTTTGGGAAGGCCTAGGCCTAAAAAAGGGGATAAATTATCTTGGCGACGCCCAGTTCGAATCTTTCGCAAGGAAACCCTTTAGGCTCCTTCGGGACTCTTACCCACTCCTCCAGCCATTTCTGGTAGTCGAGACTCCTCTTCACCTTCTCATCTATGGGAAGGCCGTCAGAGGGGACGCCAAAAAGGTCCTCGAAGAGCTCAGTGTCAATATCAAAACTTACACGCACGTTGTGCACACGCGTGCAAAAACGCTCTGCCTTTTCGTTGAAGGAGTTGACCAAGGTCAGCATTTCCCTCGCGGGGACATCAGGGGTTGCGGCTAAAAATAGGTGCATTAGCCTTGCTTCTCGAATCTTGGTGATCACCGCAACTGGGGCCGCCGCGTGGCCGAGCTAGCGTTGGGCATCCTTGATGTCACCGTAGCGGAAGAGGATGGTATTCGCCTCGCGGCCGGAAATTGTAAGGGTAATCTCCCAGGATTCCCTGACTGAATAGCGTGAAACACAGGTCAAACAAAAACTCATATTACGCAACGCTCACAATGCACAACTACACCACGCAACAATAGAATATGCAGTAGTCTTACCAGATCCAAATGGCAAAGGAAAGGGAGGAAGGTTCCTCTGCACGTCCTCAACGGTAAGGGGCAAATCCAGGGTCCAATCATCATGTAGCCACCCGAGTTTCTAGCAATTCTCAAAAGAGTCAGCATAGCGGGTGGGCTACTCACGCATGTCGAAGCCAATCTGCCCCATCACATCGGCGCGTACATTGCTAGTTGAGGTGAACGCCTTTATTGCCGTTTTGGTCCACGATAACGTATCACCATCCCCAACTAACCTATTTTCATGGATGGAAAACCTGCACCATATCACATAGATTTATCTTACGCTTTACAAAACTTAGACAATAGATATGTAACAATATAGCCAGCACAATTGCTTACCTGCCGGAGTAGTACACAGTGCCTTGTGGGTTCTAAAAGTAAGTCGAGACGTGGCGAGCCACGATCAGAGTGTTATAGGCGTGGTAACAACCAAACTGGGCCATCTCCCAGATCCAGCCTAAACGCCTCAAACCTCAGGCGCTAGGTTCTCGGTCTTCGGGATGACTAGTGTCGATGGCTCCATCTGTTAGGAAAGCCAGGATCCCTTGTGCAGAACCCACTAGGAGGTGCTCCAGAATGGCATCGGCAATATCGCCGAACAAATTACACCATACAATGACGCTGAAGTTGCGCAGTAAGAATTGCAAAAACTCCAGCACACCCCTTCAAAACCATATGGCCTTCCCATGCAACCGCGTTTGTGGGGGAGGGACATTGGGGACGATGGGATTTATACAACACAAAATCCCAATAATATCCAAGACAATCAGAATAGGCTTTAACGTAACGCTGTACAGAAAACCCAATACATAAATCAACGTCTAGATTTACATTTGCATGACTAATACAGAAAACCCACAAACTACGCCTAGTTATCCATACCGAAATCGCCCAAACCCTTGCAATAGTGCAAGGTTTGTCCCTGGCAACGGCGATATACGCAACCCCATCAAACCCTCGCCTCAACCCGAGGTCCGTAATTTGAAATCCGCATTTATGCAAGAAATACTACCAAAAATAGACACTAAAATGACATAAGCATGCAAGGAAGGGCCTATCGGTTCAAAGGCGTAGGGTCACGCACTTCAACCACCGCCTGCGAAACGCGCTCCAGATTTCCTTGCACCTCATCGATTTTGGCCAATTTTGCATTCTTCCTTTTGGTTTTAGATGCCATTGTAACAGCCTCAGAACTTTCGCAGCTTCACTTCTTCGAATCTTCACGAACTACACGCTCCAATCTTCTGCTCCTTCTCCTCTCTCTACAATAGCTAAGAATTCAAATTCACGATAGCTAGCAGCCCGTTCTCATCGAAAACCACTTACTTATATGTGAGGATCACCGACTTGATATCCAATTTCAGCGGGAGTTTCCTAAAACGGAACCCGAAAATCAAGATATTAATGCGACAGATATCGCATGCTTCATCTATCCGAAATGACGTTAAACTACCACATCTTATCGCCTCGTAATCGGGTAGCATTGATTACAGCCTGTTTACAATATTCAAAATTCTGTTAGCTTTCCACGTTCGACAACATCACATCATGCTTTCTCCTAATCAGTTACGCATTTGGCGATTTTGCAGAACGGTCGACAAATGGACGCAACAGTTTCAGTACCTCTAACTTTGACTAGACCATATGAGAGGGTAGTTAGGCAATTCAACCCTACGCTAGTAGACATTAACCCCCCTTTGGACGACGTAACCATAGCTGCGTCGGAAATGTCCCCAGAATGGCCAGAACAGTCGATGCACATGCTAGACCTTGAAGCTGGGGACATAACCGAAGACCCCCTCAATGAGGTTTCTATAGTTACGCATAAGGGTGAAGCCAAAACGCTTAAAGTCAGTTTTTTACTAGACCAGAAAACACACGATTCTATAAAATAGGTCCTGCAAGACAACATCACAGTATTTGCATGGTCATACGAAGATATGCCAGGACTAGATCCCAGGTTAATCCAGCATAACATAATCTTAGACCCGCAGGTTAAAGCAGTTAAGCAAAAGGTACGCAAAATCAAGCCGGAGATCGCGCTAGCCGTGTGTGATGAGATCACTAACCTGTATCAAGCTGGTTTCATCTACACAGTCGATTACTCGGATTGGGTATCTAACATTGTAGTCGTTCTAAAGAAGACCGGAAGCATACGCATCTGCATAGACTTCCGAGACTTGAACAAGGCCACAATCAAAGATAACTTTCCACTACCGAGTGTCGACCAACTAGTTGATACAACAGTTGGGCATGCGCTTCTGTCCTTCATGGATGGCTTTTCGAGCTATAACCAGATTCGCATCAACCCAGAACATCAATTAACCACGACCTTCATGATGCCCTGGGGCACTTTTTGCTATACCATGATGCCTTTTGGTCTGAAAAACGCTGGAGCAATGTATCAACGAGCCATGACATACATCTTTAGCGACTACGTCCTAGGGAGACTGAATGACTATGTTGACGATATAGCTGTTAAGTATTTAAAGTCAGAGGATCATTCAGAAGACCTGGAGTTAGTCCTCAAAAGATGCTCTAAATACGATCTCCGGCTTAACCCGAAGAAGTGCGTATTCGGAGTCAAAACCGAACACATGCTGGGGTTTGTGGTGTCGAAAACTACAATACGAGTTGACCCTGATAAGGTCAAAGCCATTGTCGAGTTAACGCCTCCCACAGACCTCAAGCAATTACGCGGGTTCCAAGGACGTTTGTAGTTTATATGCCGATTCATCTCAAGATTAACCGACAAGCTACACCCCATGCAACATTTGCTAAAAAATGGGGTTAATTTCGAATGGATGGAGGATTGCCAGCATGCATTTGACAGCCTAAAATAGGAACTTCAACACTTACCAACGGTTTTCCCACCACAAAGGGACCTACCTTTTTACATTTACCTCGCAACTTCGGACGTAGCATTAGCAACATTACTTTGTCAAAGGAGGGATGATGGGTCGGATGCGCCCATCTACTACTTGAGTCATGTTCTATTTGCGTACGAAACGAGGTACAATGAAGTAGAGCATAATTGCCTAGCCTTAGTATTTACGCTAAATAAGTATAGACATTACCTTTTCCGTAGCCAAGTTAACATCATATGTAAAAATAACATCCTTAGGACCATTATGCACAATTTATACGAGAGTAGCAGAATAGCTCGTTGGAAGGCTATCACAGAAGAATTCTACCTGCATTATGTTGGTCAATCTTCTATGAAAGGCTAGGCAATAGCTGACCAGTTAGTAACATCACCTATTGACAGTCAGGCAACCATAGAGCCTGAGTTTCCAGATGAACATGTACATAGTTTAAGCCCTGTCTTAACAGGCCTTGAGGTGACGTTGTATTTCGACGGAGCCTCAACCATGAAAGGTGGCAGTGCTGCCACAGTTATTACGCTATCACCTGAGGATGTGCATCTACACGCTTATCGCTTGACCTTCCCCTGTACGAACAATGTGGCAGAGTACGAGGGGCTCCTCAGAGGATTACTAATTGCCAGTGAACTTGATGTTCGACACCTGGCGATTAGGGGTGATTCGATGCTCGTCATAAATCAGATCACAAGAGTCTACACCTGCAAAGCTGTACATTTGCAGCCTTACTACGATAAGGCTAAAGATCTTTTGAAGCGGTTCACGACCATTGATGCCCAACATGTGCCACGCACTGATAACACGCTGGCCGATGCGCTGGCTACACTGGCTTTGAACGTACCCGCACACTTGTTTGACACTTGTCCCGCATTAATAATAGACTACACAGATCCTATCATTCAGGTGATGCAAATATCTTCTCTCCTCAAGGAAAGCACGCCAGAATGGTACGACAACATTAAGACTTACCTCTTACAGGGCGAGCTACTGCCTGAATTGACACACGCACAAAAGGATATGATCCACAAGTGGGCTAGGCAATACGTCATCATAGGAGACAGTACTCTTTGTAGACGCTCTTTTGATGGTATGCTGCTTACTTGCGTTGACAAGAACCAAGCGCAACATATAATCGGCGAAGTTCACGAGGGACTATGCGGAGGCCACGTAGCACCATGGGCTATGGCTCTAAAAATCCGTCACTTAGGGTACTATTGGCCACGCATAGAAAAGGATCGCCTGAAAAAGGTTAAGACTTGTGACACATGTCAGCGTCACGCGAATCTCATACACTTGTCACCTACAGAATTACATACAACGCAGATAACATGGCCATTTCAACGATGGGGACTGGACATCATAGGCCCCATCATGCCGAAATCTTCCGCAGGCCATAGCTTCATAATCACCGCCACTGAGTACTTCACGAAGTGGGTAGAAGCTGTTCCCCTACCGAAGATCACATCTCAGCAGATTTGCCATTTTATCCTAGACAATATAGTAACCAGATTTGGTCTCCCAATGACAATTGTGACCGACAACGGGCCACAGTTTAGTAGCACAGAAACCAAATCCTTCTGTGATAGCCTTAGCATTAGACAATCTTTTTCCTCCCCCTACTACCCACGAGCAAATGGTCAAGCTGAAGCAACAAACAAGGTTATCATTAATCTGCTTAAGAAAATTCTAGACAGCAATAAGAGACGGTGGCACGAAAAGATCCTCTATGTGCTATGGGCGTATCGTACTACATGTAGGACGGCTACAGGTAGTACGCCCTACAGCCTGGTTTACGGGTCTGAAGCAGTGCTGCCTCTCGAGTTGCAAATTCCTTCTCTGAGAATGGTCCTCTCCACCATTATAAACGAGGCTCAACACATCCAGTCTCGGATAATGGATTTGGATTCAGTAGAAGAGAAGTGGATACTGACGCTTGATACAATTGAAAAGTATCAAGACAAACAGAGATAGAAACATCGTCACAATCTGGAGCAACGTCCGATCAAGAAAGGGGATTTAGTTCTCAAGACAGTTCGTGAACCAGTAGGCAAGTTCTTTGCAAACTGGGAGGGTCCTTTCTTGGTAACTAACGCGTATAGCAACGGAGCATTTAAGTTAGCGGATGTCAACGGCAACTGGTTACAGAATCCTGTCAATCACATATATCTGAAACGGTATTACATATAGTGGCATCTCCAACATGAATATCAGGTATGGTGATACTCGTCCGCTACGACATTAAACTGGCATTCCTTGCACGCGTCCGCCATGACGCTAAACTGGTACTGACTGTCTGCCACGACACTAAACTGGCAAGTTGTAACCGTTCGCTATGATGTAAAACTGGCAGTGTTGTACAGGTCCACCAAGACAAAAAACTGGCATCTTTTGCACACGTCCGCCACGATGCTAAACTGGCATCGACTGTCCTTTATGACATAAAACTGGCAAAGGTAAGCAACCGTCTGCTGAGACGTAAATCCAGCACAGATTTGTCCTTGGGTCATGACGCGAAACTGACATCCATAGTATGGTCTGCTGAGATCTTAAAACCAGCAACGACAATCTACCAGGACTTAAAACTAGGGTTTACAAGCTGCCGCCATGCAAATCAAGTGAGCGTAATCATCCCTATGTAGCTTCACGTCAAGCGGGGTGGGACACTGGGACAATCCCAGCGTCGCTACCCCATCGGCATCCTACTGATTCCTCGGATGTGCCGAGAGGCATACTACTGATCCCTCGGAGATACCGTCACCACGCCCATTCCAGCGGTGGTACCTCTGAGAGGTTAGTTCTGCCGCCTAGAGCCCCAAAGACGTTCCCATCAATTGCGACTTTGGGGATCTCCGCTCATCATCGCTATCAGGCCTTGGATTCACAGATTCATCTGGCTGGTTCTGTACATAACCAGTCAGGTGTACCGAGTCTGATGATCTTTGGTGGCGATATGCTAGGCAAAGCGTCAAGGTTGAAGATTCTGGCCTCATGCTACAGTTCCTCCTTCACAGCCCGGTCACTTCATCTCACCTCTGTCGGCACTTGTTTCAACAACCTCGCCTGTTGTCCGAATGAGCAATGGCATCCTATGTTTTCTTCTTTGCTTGCAGGTTACTCGCTTTGAAGATGTCGTTCAAAGGTGCATTCACCTGAGCGGTGGAGTACGAACAATGTTTTGAAATGGCTGCTCAGGTTAGCCTGTCCACTTAGAAGTGCATGCATCTTTTCCTCATAATCCTACCCTTAGCTCCTACTTCGCTTCCTCCCTACCACCTGCTTCCTCTATGCAAAGGTTACATACACAAACGCCCATTGTCCGCACTCGCACTGCAATCAAGCTGGCACAACACAGTTAAGTGTCATGGCAGAGATATCGCAGAAGTGATGCACCGTGCTCCTTTTGCAAGCATTCTTGCTATAGCCTATAACAGAGAAATCTCAGACTGATGCACCACACTCGTCTGAAAGCATTTCTGTTGAGTCTTCCCCGAACCTATTTCCTACTATATCATCCTATCTCCCGTTCCCTCCACCTTTGCTCTTCTATGTTGACAGGGCAACGCTTGAGTAGCCATGGATGGACACTGTGGATGCTTTTACCAATCTGGTGTTTCGTGTTCTTTGTCGACGTCTTTCGGGCAAGCCCTCTAACCGTCAACAAAGAGGGGCCATTGAAACACCGTGAAAATTGTGAGTCGGCCTCAGGCAAAGATTCGCAATTCAGGCGAGAGCACATGTCAGAATCTTAGAAGGGAGAACAAGGCAGAGCAAAAAAAAAAGGCGCGTAGCATCAAGTCTTTGACTTCCTTTGCAGACTCCCAATCTTACTATGTTTTCTCTTTTTACGCTATATCACGCGACATAGCATAATAACACTTGGCATGATTTTGTTTAACATAGTCCGGCATCACAAGGCCATTTACTTCAGCATGAGGAGAGGGTTGAGCAGCATAATATGCAATTTCTCATATATTTTGCTAAGTCTTTTGTTCAAGACCAAGTTTACACTCTGTTACGCACGGAAGCATAATGGGCTTCGAAAAAGTCAAAGGCAAAGCCCAAGGAAGCACAACAGACCAACTCTTTTCTCTTGGTGTACATATCAGCCGCCTTATGCCCTTTACACAACGCAGCGTGTGTCAGCGTAATGCATCGCCAAGCTAATCATCGCTTACGCTTCACTACGCACGACAGCGTAAACGAGCGTAAAGTAGCTTGAATCTATTGTCTTCATGCTTCATTACGCTCTTGCATGCAACGCAATGCGTACGAGCATAATTCAATCCAAAGTCAGCTGAAACATGCCCGACGCACATCTGTTATTCACACGCACAGTACGCAAATGAGCGTATTGTGCGTAATCGCAAAGCTTGACACAAAATGGTCAGGTCAACGGTACCTGAAAAGTTCAGGACACATGTCATCAGGGTTGCGTCTTTTCCACAGGATGTCGCAGCCCATAAATACTCCAGTTGATAATGATACAGAGGTCGGCAAATCAAAAAGGTAGGGGCATTTTCTGAGCATCAGAGCACTTAGCATTTTTTGGAGTAGAGACAAACAGAAAAGCAAAGACAGAGCACATTTCACTTGAGCATTGGCAGCAGGAGTGATTGGTCCATTGGTGAAGACACAACTTTCTCCATTGGTGATCACTGACATTCCTGAGCAGAGACTACCCAAAGAAAAAGGAGCAGATCAAAGATCACGAGATCATCTTGCACGGTTTGCAAGCTTCATCGATCAGAAACAGTTGACCGGTAGACGTTAGAACTTGACCTTCCTTGCATCCCATCCTTGGCCTACGAGGTAGATCGAACTTCATTTTGTATTTCTGCTTGGATAGTTTTCTTGTTATTCTGTGCTTGCTTCACATTGACTAATCGGGGTCTCCCCATTGTAACGTGATATACAAAACATTTATTCTTCAAGTCAAAGCATAGATCTTGAAACCACGCATTTCTCTCGTGTCTGCCTCTTCTTATCGTGTTAACGTTAGCGTCATTACATTCATCTACGTTGTTTTCCCCTCATTTTGTGACTCGTCGAATCAAATCGACCCACGAGTTATTCACAATCTCACATCGTTTAACTAATTAGTAAGTCCCTGTATGATCGACAAGACCGTTCAGGGCGCCGCGGATTCGTTTTTCCAGCATAGCCCTCGTGCGGATCCGTGGTTAAAACTGTGCACATGGGATTTTGTTTGGTATTTTCTAGCTGCCGACATTTTCCGTTGTTACATGGTCATGATCATAAAAGACCCCTACATAAAGTTGCTCACCTCAATTTTCTTCATTGTATATCTTGTTGTTTCTCCAATGAATGCATTCGCTATATAGTTCATTGTGACTTCTGTGTGAGAGAGACATTGTTGTTGGTTTATGGTATGTGTAGGCTATTATTTTTTGAAAGATATATCATTAATACCTTTAATGCGATCATGTATAATATAACTAATCTATATAACTAGCACCATCCCTAGAAATGGCACCAATGATGAGTAACAAGGTACCCCTATGCTCAAACATCTAGTTTAATTCATGGATAGGACTAGTTGTGGTATCTAGATCGTTATGCTTTGATCGTAGTTTGTTTTCTTCCCACTTGAAATAGTAGTAGCTTTGTCATGTATGGTTTAGTCCAAAGTAAGCCATATGATGTTGTCTAATTCTATGCTACTTCTAATGATGACAAAGAGATGAATTAATTAAGCTACAGAACAATGGAGAGTCAAATCTAAACTAGCCCACGTGTAATGAGTATCCACTCTTAATCATCCATACACACCTTGGACTTTGTGAGTCTAATTTTAGGATTTCCAAGCATATGTCACTATGTATTTCAAACAATACACTACTAGATTACCAAGTACTTACACTTAAATGCTCATGATTAAGGTGTACACATTTTTCTTAATGAAAAGAATAGTAAATAGCAATAAATCGAATGTTAACTAAAGGAAATAGTAAATAATTAATAGTTAAAAGAAATAATAATCTAAGTGGATGTTGCAATGATGGGAGTAATCTCAATCTTTATTTCTATTCATGTAATGTGTCCAAGTACATCACACTTGAACAAAGGTCTTGTATGATTACAAACATCACATTGCGGGCATGCACTGGGAATAATAGAACTCTAAGAAAGACTATCAAAAACTAAGAACTAAAATGATCTTCTCTATTATTCTTGTATTGGTCAACCATGCACCCAAGAACTATATTCATAGGCTAGTATAGAGGAGACAATATTGGATATCCGACATTACTTCCTAGGCCCCAATATCGAAACCCCGATATCAAACCTCTGATATATAGCTTTGATGTCAGGGTTGACAGATTCATGACTTATCATATGACATCAACTACTTGTTCTACTCTTGGTTGTTGCAGTTATTACCATTATCCTTGCCCTCCTTTTTAGCACTTTTTCCTAGGCTATGAAGATTCACTCACTTGGGGGCCTTATTTCAATGTCATTTCTAATCACATGGATGACCTTTGATTAATCCTTAGCATGGATACAAGTGTTGATACCCCATGATCATTTCTTAGTTAGTTAAATTTTCAAAAAATTTGGCATTAATGTTCCTAATTTATCACATCCTTATGATTTTGAAGATCTAGGATAGCTAAGCATTGTTAATTTTAATGAATTTTTTACTTTTAACTACCTTTACCATATCTATAGAGTGTTAATAAAGTTTCAAGATCCTAATTCCTAGTACCCTCATGATGTGAAGCTTAAATCTAGAAGCTTACAAGATTAACAATGGCTAAAATTAGGTGCATAGGTTGGTAGATATCATGCTTGAATGCTTTGGGTTCTAAAAATGGCAAAAAATATTTCTCATTTGGATTAAAATAACAAAAATTGGCTAAGTGTTACACACATATATACTATTTTTACACTAGGTTAACAGGGATGCATCAACGTATTTGGCTGCATTGATGGGAATGCATCAACATAATGTAAGCTCAAATATTTATTTTGAATTTCTAGCTCATTTTTGCCAATTTTGAGATAATTAAGGAGTCAAATGAGAGCTAGAAAGAGGGTCTAGAAATGAGGATAACATTTTTGAGGTTTATATAGAGTGTTATATGTGTTTAGAAGAATTCATGATAGGAATAAGGTTTTAACACTTGATGTTCATGAGAAGATGAAATGAAAATGAAGCGTGTATTCAAATTTGGAATTGTAGCTTAGTCTTTTTGCTATGCAAAGATGGTGTATGGCCTAGATGTCCAAAAGTTATACAAGTGGATCCTTCCCACAGTAGGCCCATGTCCTTAATGCCCTTGTATAACCACTCCACAAGGTGCTAAGAGGCATGTTGAAAATTAAATATTAATTCAGTCTATATGCCAGACCCATATAAGAATTATCTTTGAAATCCTACACTATGCTAAAAAAAATCATCAGGTAAGAAGCTAAATGCAATAATTAGGTAAATTTTGAAATAAGAAGCAATCGTAGAGATAGGGACATGAGATTCTTAATCATTGTGATGAATGTGATCAAAATAATCCTCATCTCTATCCATCCAAGTTGCAAACCAATTTCATACTATTTCCAGTGACATCACATTACTTCATCTTGAATTTACAACCATAGGACCATCAAAACCATATGAAAACATTAGTACTTAAGAAAATAAAATAAGAAATCATTTTTTATTAATTAATTGCTTAGAATGTTAAGTATTTTGAGAAAACTTGGCCATTGGTTAGAGGGATTCCTTCAAGTATGGGTAACATGTCTTTCCAGTCACATAATGAAACTAGGCTAAGGGATTTTTGGGATTCATGAAAGCAACCTATCTTCAACCATGGGTAATACATCTTACTAGAGAAGTACCTTCAAGCATGATGGGTCACATTTCTTACTAGTAACATGCAAAGATAACAATTATTCAAAAACATGCTTTCATCAAAATTAAAACATTAGTAATGACACAAATACATAGAGTAGTAAGATCCTTAAACGAAGTGGAAGGAATTAGCAAATCCCTTTGATGCCATACCCTTTTCTATTCCCCCTTGATCCATTCCTATTTCCTCAAGGAATAAAGATCATGAGTTAATTTGAATTTTAATGTGAGAAAAATCATATTTCTTTGAGGATGAACATCTCTTATTTATAGAAAGTGGAGGGATGGATGACATGGTCTCACTACTTTATACTACTTTCCCAATCATTTTGATACCATAGAGCACTATCCAAATAACAAAGTTGGCTTGTACATAAATAAAAATCCTTATTAATGTAATGATTGTTATTTTCATGCAATGAAATGGTTGAGAAAATAGAATGTCTCTTGGGAGGATATGTAGCAAAATCCTAAGAATATTTTCTAACTAGTCAAATAGAAGGTTTTAACATATATATGGGATAAAGTGGAAGGAAAGAGAAAATTTTATTTACATAAGATTAGATCTAATAAACTAGATGTAGATCTCACTATCTCTTAGCTACTATTCTCATCAAGTATTAGAATGCTATCACTAAGCTTCGCTTAAGTTATCATCATCTTAGAAATGAAAGTAAAAGATGGATTCAACTCTCCTATGAAGAGTACATTTGTAGGTTGTGCAAATAAAAAGCTCTTGAATGTGAGTTACATGTATTTCTTTCTTATACTATGACTACCCATATGAGATAGCATTATAATGTTATAGTAAAAAACCTATATGATTTGTTTTTAATATTCCCATTGGTGCTTGATCAATTTGGAGAGTTTACCTTTATTTGTTATTAAAATGTAATATTTATCCAATAAACCCTATGGGTCTTCAAATGTAAGAAAGCTTCATTTAATTTGATTAAAGTTAATAGAAAAATTGAAGTTAAATTAAAGACTTAAAAAATAAAATGACTCCAAGAAAGGAAATGTATAAAAAAATGAAGAATTACAATAAATAGAAAATGTATGAAGCATTGGAAGAAATGAAAAGAAACTGTAAAATAAAAAATTGAAAAATCATACCCTTACAAGATGTTAGGCCAAATGGATATCTCCCCTACAAGTAAGTTGGAATGGGGATATACAAAAGATGGTGTAGGCTTGGCCATGGGCTAAGTCATCAGTGAAGTTCTTAGCTACTAGGAAATCCTAAAAACGTTTTGCTTGTTGCATGTTGATGAATATTAAATTGTATGGACAATCATGATGATAAATCTTCATCACACCTAAATGGAAAGTGGAGTGGATATTGTATGACCCTTACCACAGTGTTTGGAATTTTATTCATTAAGGTACGTATATGGGGTTCTAGTAGAGGGCCTTATCTGCTAGTTGAAAATCCACTTTTTATATCTTATTATCTTGGCATTATTTAGTGTATGCCTTGTGTGCTTTGTTCATCATAAGGGATACCTATCTCTTTTCATCTAGGATCTTGAGATTCAGGAGATGTTCTTTTTGTGACAGATTGATATTAAGGTCAAGTTCAGAAGTTGTGTTGGGTGTGTGTAATTCTTATTGTATTTGATGTTTTGATAACTTACCATACACTAACTCATAAGGAGAGAAATCTATAGGGAGTTTCCAAGTAGAGTGATATGCCCATAATGCATTGTTGAGTTTCATGCTCCATTCTCACCTATACTGACTAATAGTCCTAGTAAGAACTTACATGATTTTCCTATTTGTTACTTCTATTTGACCATTTTCTTGAGCATAGTATGGCATTGTCAATTTATGTTTTGCCCTTGATGAAGTGTCATACATATAGGCTGCATCAACAGGCATGCATCAACATAATCCCATCGATGTATCCCCATCGATGCATGGTGACATGCATTGATGTAGATGCATCGATACTAATGTAAATGAAGTTTATATAAATGCATGCATTAACTACATTTATGATACTTTAATTCCATAGAATAGAAAACCTCTTGAAAATTTTATTTCTCTAGAGTTAGAATATTTTCCTTTGAGTGCTTGCAAAGTGAATTCAAGAGATTATGTGGATCTTTATTCTAGTATCATGTACTTGAATGCATTGGTGTGAATGGCAATAAAGACAAGATTTTTGACATTCATTGCAACACTTGAATTAGTTTAATCTCTCTTATTTTCACTTTACTTTCATAAGTCTTAATTAATTAATGCACTTAATCGTAAACACACAAGTATGACCACTTCGAGCATAACATGTTATGCTTGGTAATTCCAATAGTAGCCATTTGGTAATTTCCAGTAATAGCCATTTCGTAACCTAGTAGTGTAATATGAGTTTAAGAATGTTAGGGCAGTTACTCATTAGAATAGCTAATTAGTTACATAGTTAATTATTAAGCCTTCATTTACTCATCTAGTTATTAGGAGAAAATATATAAAAAATACCAAAAATATAAATATCACAAGCTTTCACTCACATTTAACCATACACATAGATAGCACAAGTGTGATTTAGTTAGAAAGAAAATGATCATGCACTCCCTTGATTCACAGTCTAGGACTATGGGCAAACTTATGAACTAAGTTTATGAAATTAGACCAGATTGTTGGGATATTCTTATGATTTGTATGGTTGGGCATAGGGTATACTCATTGCTTCCCAACCCCTAAACATCTCATTAATTTTCTAAAAGTAGTTCTTGTAAAGTAAGTTCTATTATTAGAAATAAGTGCCATAAGCATACCAAACCTATTTATCATACTTTGTTGAAAAAACCTAGCTATGGTCATGGATGTACAATCTATTGTAGCCTTTTCCCATTTTGTGTAATAGTCCACCATAATGATGATGTAGGATTTTTCATTGGACATGGATATGATATAACCCATGAAATTGATTTCCCATATATCAAGAGGTTCCAATGGTTGTATTCATTGTTAAGGACCTTTTAGCCTTGCAATTATTCCTCCATCCTTTTGACATCATTCATAGGAGTTGGCAAATTAGTGTGCATCCATGAAGACTATAGGTTAGAAGCAACTTGTCATACAAATTTTGATGGTTATTCTCATGCCCGCATAATGATCTCCACAAGATCCCTCATATGCATCTTGGAGAATCCTTATATGATCTTCAATAGGTATGCATCATCACATCAAGCCATCTTTGTAAATCATATAGAGGTTACTCTATACCTCCATGCAATGCTTAACTTAGTGAAGAAAGTGTTCCTTTTTATTTTTGTCCAATTTAGTAGAAACCTCTTGTGCATGTAAATTTTTTTCTCATCCAATATATACTAATACCATCTTCTTAATTTTAAATTTTTATGAAATTATGTTGATAAAATTTTAAAAAATACTTGATAACTAGAAAGAAACAAAAAGCTCACTCTTGTTGGCAAAGTTTTAGTTGTTAAAAAAATTCTTCAACATATTCATATTCATTATTCTAGTTGTTAGGATTATGTAAAATCTTCTTAGAACAAAATTAATCAAATTATTGGTTGATTTTTATAAATTATTTAGAATATTTGTACTATTGAAAAAATGATGAAGTTGTTAACCTTATTACTTGTTATAAGCAAGTGTTTCTTAATTTTGGAACTTCATTTTAGTTGAGTACATCCAAAATTAGACTTGTAATTAGTCCAAGATATACCTTCTCAAAATATACTTATATATAGTCCAATTAGAACTTTATATAATTTAGAATTGCTCATTGAAATCAAACCCATGATCATGAGCTTCTAAATCAAATGTATTACCAATTAGAATAATACCTATATCATGGAGTGTACCTATATTTCATTTATATAAAAAAATATAAAAATGGTAACCATGGATTCTCTACTAACTTTCTTTGGTATTTTCTTTTTCATAAATGTCATCTCTATTTGTAGTTCTTATTGTTAAAACAAATCTTCAAAAACATTATCCATGCTAACTAGGAGAGTTTGCCTATTTGAACTAGATTTTCTTGATACAATAAAGCTTACATCAATGTTTTGCTTCATGGGATGAAGGATAAAAAGCATGAGAAGTCCATTTATCAACATAGTAAAAGAGTGGTCATGCTTTAGGCCAGATAGTAACTCATGATAGGCAAGTGATAAGTGGTGGAGCATCCAACACTCTACCATATATGTCACAAGTACTCACGCATGAACATATCATAATCCATGGATGGAAAATGTTATTATGCTAGTAGTTGATGTTGAGTTCATGATTTCCATCTTCCCACTTCAAGTTAGTGAAGTTTGGGTGTTTGTTTTAACTCTTAGTGAGGCATATGATTAGTTGATGTTGTTAGGCTTTGATTACTCCTAGTTAAGAACATAATGAAAGTTAAGAATAACAATCTAAATCTATGTAATCACAATAATGTAAATCTACTCTAGCCTATAGTGATGAGCATTTGTTCTTGGCTTATCGTACATGTCTTGGGCTCATGTAACTGCTACTGGGATTACCAAGTGAGTTCACTACTAAGTGAATCAAGTAAAACCACTATTAGGTTACCAAATGATTACACTTTAAAGCTTGAAACCAGTCATACTCATTCTTCCTTACTAATAAACATGTAAAGTAAAGTACTTGGAAATGTAAATGATTAAACTAAGAAAATAGTAAAAACTCTACTAAGTAAAATAGTAAAACTAAGTAGATGCTGCAATGATAAAAAGCAATCTCAATACTTATTTCCTATCATGAATTGTGCCCAAGTACATCTTACTTGAATAAAGATTCTAGACATTTGCTAAACATCACACTATGGGAATTCACTGTATCGTTAAAACTATGAAAACAAACTACAAGAATTTCCCTAGGATTGGAATGAAAAAGTTATGGATTGTATTCCCAAGTGTTAGTATTTATACACTTGCACACATCCTAAGACATTGCATCAATGATGAAATAGCATGGATTATGACATCATTACTAAGATATCGCAATGCAACAAAAATTGATTATTGCCAAGGCATATAAATATTTAATAATTTTAGAATTTGCAGTGACTACCTAGTAGTAGTATTTATTGCAAGGTTTACAAAGAGAGAAGTTATTGTAAGGGATGAAGATCATTTTCATTATTTTAAATAGAGTTCATGCTTTTGCAAAGATTTTAAGCATATTTGGGTTCTTTCTTGTGTGGAGGTTAGCTTGAGCTGTCATGGCTGAATTCTAATGTTCCTTGTCATATTTTTCAATTGATGGGTTTTTCATGATGCCTTCTTAGAGATGAAAGAAAAGGGCATGCAATTTCATAGTTTTGTGTGTTCATGTTAGCATGCATAGATTCAGTGAGGAAGCAACCTTGTGCTACTATAGACATTTTTTGATTATGTCAAATCATCAGCTTGATGCATGAGCATTCACTATTTCATTAATTTTTAAGGGAATTTTTAATTATTAAGCTTTTCGATCATGAGGAAAAATCAATGATCCAACAATGTTAAAATAACTACAATCTATTGTTATAATCTGATAAATAAAAGCAAAGGGCTAAAGTAAAATTGCTAATTCTGTTTTGTGACATGCAGTTATACCCGATAGCATTCGCTATAAGGACAAAAGGGCCAAGATAATGTATTTGTACAAGTGGGCATCTCCTTCTGATCAACACTATGCATCAAAGGTAGCGTAGTTGTGAATTGTTTCACAGATAATTGGATTTGAAACAACCATAAGCATGCACATTCTAAAATAACTAAATATGATGCCTTTGGTGTTATGCAAATCATTCTCTGTAAACTCTTTAATAATGCTACATGCATACATGGAGTCACTTCACAAATATCTTGTTAGGTGGAGTGTAGAACCTTGAGTTCTAAACATTGCCATGGTTAAAACAATAAAAGTGAATCTTAAATCTACAATTTACAGTGCATTTCTAGTTAAATTATTGAAAAAATGAAATAAAACAAGATATATCAAATTTCAATAAAGCATGATTGATGTAGTGGAGACGATGTGAGTGAGGTACTTGTTTTATCTTCCATAATGATACACATGAATTGAAAATCTAAAATTGAGATTCCAGTATTTTGTTATGCTCAAATAATCCATCTA
Source organism: Gnetum montanum (assembly GCA_015680685.1). Classification (NCBI taxonomy): domain Eukaryota; kingdom Viridiplantae; phylum Streptophyta; class Gnetopsida; order Gnetales; family Gnetaceae; genus Gnetum; species Gnetum montanum. The sequence continues at coordinate 70,702 of MNCI01034569.1, read as the reverse complement.
AATGTGTTGAGCTTTAATATAAAAGTCACAAGCCTTGCTAAGTATGATTTTAGAGTAATATGGTGATATATATTTCTATTAATATTTTGGTAAGAATTATGATTTGTTATGGCATATCCTAACACATTTCAATCCATGTATATATTACCATTCATACTCAAACCTATAACCTATTGGTCAAAGAGTTAGTGAGTTACCATTAAGCTAAAACACCATTGGCACTTATTCTTATAATAATATAGAGAAATTTATAAATAAGATTACTAATACTAAGTTGTGTTCAATAGATTTTAGGGTCCCATGATCTCCACATGCTTGTAATAAAATAGTTTAGTGTTAATTTCACTACTTTTTTTTATTGTCAAAGAAGGCAAGCTTGATGGTATCAATCTCTATGTAATGTTCATTATTAATTTATTAGAATAAGCATGAGATTTCATCATATTAAATTTGAATCTAAAAGATTGAAAAATGTATAGCAAGAGGATCAAGTCTATAGACTTTGCATACAAGTAGTAGATGATCATCATATTTCATTGGAATGTTGTAAAATGGACATTTTTAGATGTAGATGATATATTATAAGTAATTATAAATTATAAAGGATTGAAGATACCACTATTCCTATTAAGGAAATATCTTGAAGATGTGTTCAAACTCTATGATTATGGATAAATTTGTTGTACATTGAATTATGTACATATTGATTGGTTTCATAGAAGTAATAAAAATTTTAGATTTTTATCTTTATTTGAGGGGTTTTTCATCACTTTACTTGTAATTTCTTAAAACATACCATTGTATCCTCATTACTTTTAATCATCTTCTTTTGTAAATATTATTTTCCATTATCATTGCCTTTATTTTATTAATCAATGCAACTTGCTTGGATACATAGATGATCTATTTATAGTTTTTATAATCAATTCTTTCCTTGACACCAACCTAAGTGTATGTATTTATGTTACTTGTAGTGATTAAAGAGTCTACAAAAAAAGAGCCAAATTAATAAAAATATCTTGCATTTTCAGTGGGAAAAAATTTTCATGACTTTCTAATTTTTTTACTTAAATTAGTTTAAAAATAACAAAATTGATCTTTCTAAAAAAATCCTTATATTTTACCAAATATTTTTGATAATCACAAAGTTCTAAGATAAATTGCATTTTAGACTTTGAAACAAAATGAATAATTTATACAAGTGTGAATTGATTATCATCATGTTGTCATCTTAACCTTTATACTAGTTACATGGGGATGAATTATTTTCTATCATTCACTTCTATTAAGAGTGAAATAAGTATTAGCACGAAAATCATAAATCTTTTTTTTTATGCTTGCATACCAAGTATGTTTAGGAGTGAATTGAATACTTTATTTTTCTATTTTTTTTCTTCTATTAATACTACTATTTTAACTTAATAGAGTTGAAAGTGTTTGCATGTACATGGCTAATGATATCAGTTGTTAGAAAATAAGGTAATGTTTAAATAAAAAAACATTATAATTTTTTACATTAAAAAATTAGGGAAGAATTACCAAGGTTATGCCAAAATAGAATACATTAAATTAAAATATTTTATGTTAATAACATAGTGAACATATGTTGCTAGTGGAAGGATAGGAACAAGTTGTAAACATTATGTCATGCTTATATACTTACGTAGAAATTATTATTTTTATGTCCAGTTAGATGTGTTTGCTGTTTTATTTTGGAAATGGAAATAGAACTAGAAATGCTTAATTACATCCTTGTGAGATTGAAAAGGGTCTATAGGGCAACAAAAAAAACATTTTACAAGGCTTTGATATGATCATGATGGGTCTTGAACACCTCATTAAGAAAATAATCCAAAGTTGACACCTCCACCTCAAACAAGTTAGCAAAGTTTTTTCCTGAATACTTTATTCAAGTATAAAAGCATTAAATAAAGGATAATTTGAAAAGATATACTCTTCATCTTCCACTACAATATGTATACAAATTCTACAAATGTGTTGCTTTCTTTAAGGAGTGATCAATTTCCCTATTTCAATCATTAGATAATGAGATTGGGGATTGATAACTTAGAAGGGGGGTTGAATAAGTTCCCCAATCAAGTCAAGCTATAGCCACCAAATTAAACACAAAATATATGTGGTTCCCCAACTTGGGTAGTCCACACTTAGAGGGTAGATTTTTGCACGCCTCTAGACTTTCTTTCTTTCAAAATGTGACTTAGAGGACACCAAAACCTTTACAAGATTTGAGCTCTACTACAAAGAGTTTTGTGATTACAAAATCTCTCAACTTCACAAGGTCCCAACAACCTCAAAATTGGTTTGAAGGACACCACACTTTGTACAAGCTCTAAGCTTTGCTAAGGAGTGTTTTGTTGGTATGAAACCACTCAACCCTCTAAGGTCCTAATAAGCTCAAAATGTGATTTTAATGATCCCACAACCTTTACAAAATTGAGCTCCACTGTAGAGTGTTTTGATGTTGCAAAACCACTTGATCTCATAAGATCTCAACAAGCTCAATACATATGCCTTCTTGTAAGAAGCACATCAACCCCATATGGCACCAAAGAAAGAAAAAGAAAAACAAGGAATGAGTGTAACTCAAATTACAAATCCTTGTACAATGAAACACACTTCCACTCTCAATCAAAAAATGATGTGAAAATTCAAGTACACAAGTACAAAAACATACGATAGACAATGATGGCTTTAATGTTGACAATTCTTGCATAATTCCCAAGAGTTTGGAATCTATTTATAACCTTGGATTTTCCAAAAACACGTTGGAGTTCATGCAATGGCTATTCAATGATTAGAGTAGACAACTCCTTCAAGATTAGGACGTCTTTTTGTATTTAGCTTCAACTCTAGGGAGATGTCTCCTTTTAGAATGGGACATCTTTGGGAAGATGTCTATATATATTTATCTTCAACTCTAGGGAGACATATCCTTTCAAAATGAGATGTCTTTGGGGAGATGTATTCTTATGAATGCACTCCTCTTGACCAAGATGTCTTCTATTTCTTAGAGACGTCTTCTCAACTTTTGAGCTCTGGTTCTTGAGGCTTTCTCTCATTGATTTAGCTTCTTTTCAATCCCTGGAGCATTGTCATTTAGCTTGTAGTCTTTTTACATGTCCATGCTCTCATCTTTTGCCTATAAAGCTTTTTGTCTTAATAGCCATGCTCCCTTGAGTCCTTGTCCATAATGTGGGGTACCTGTTCTTGTTCCATAAATACAACAATCACAACTAACATTCTTTGTTCTCCATTTTTCTTAAGGCTTTGGCATACCAAAAGGTCAACAAAGATCTCACATGAAGACATTTAATTTCCACCTTACTTTGTTTAGAAATAACAAAAAATAAACAAGGAAATATTTCTAGTAAAGATCCTCTAATTTGCTACAAATAAAATTACTTTTTTTCTACATGGGTATTCCCACATGTATTTTGATGCCTTCTATCTTATCCTTGTTTTCAAATCCTTAAAGCTCAAATTTGAATTTAATCTTTAATATTCCATTTCTAAAGCCATTTTTTCTCATCATTGAACTATCCTTTTTCCTGAGTGATCTTATAAACTTCTATAGATAGGAGGATGATAGATCTCATATGCATCCTTTTATAAAATTGTAGAAATTTTTTAAGAGTTGCAATTTCTATAAGTAGCATATCTGCCAATAAAATATCATATGGATTTTGGGTCTTCACCTAAAATTCCTACAATAAAAGATATTTTTGAACATACTCCAAATATTTCCATTATGCTATAGGTTAATTGGATTCCCAAGTTTCACAACTATACAATAGAACTAGCTTAACAAGCTAATTGTACTTTTGTTTGTAAACATCTCATGCCCAAATTTGTTTTGGTGTATATTTACTATAAAGTGAATGTAAGGAATGCATATTATTTGAGACCCTTTGAGTGATACAATCTTGCCAAGAATATCTATTTGAAACTGAGATGCCTAAACACTTATACAAATAGACTATTTCAAATTTTTCTTACCCATGAAAAAAATCATTTACAAAAGATCTTGTATTACATACCATCATTTTGGTTTTGTAAACATTGATTTTCATCCTTGAGACAATACAAAAATCATCTAAAATTTGAAGCATATATTCTATTAACTTATATATGGTGCTAAATATTGGGTATTACAAAAGAGGTATGTGATGAGCGATGAAGGGTACCCCTACGCCCAATCATACAAATCACAAATTTTTCACACATAATTTGGTCGAATTTCATGGACTCTATAGTTTCCAGTGCACTAGACTTCTAGGTAGTGAACCTCACCCAAAGATCATTCATTGTTTTCTCAATTTTACTTGTGATATACAAAGGTATGGTTAACTGTAATTGAGGCATATTATTTTTATCATTTTTATGCTTTATGTTATTTGGTACTTAAATAGAGAGATGAAGTGGCTGAATGACTAATTTAATTTAACTACTTAAATAACCTTTAACTAGTCCTAACATAAGCATCTAGTCCCAGTTTCTGTACACATCCTAAACCCACATATCCACTGCTAGGTTACCAAGCACTATGCTACTAGNCTAAACCCACATATCCACTGCTAGGTTACCAAGCACTATGCTACTATGCGCACCAAGTAGTAATGCTTCTAGGATTACCGAGTGAATACGTATTTACACTTGAAGTAGATGTACTTATGTACTTAATCTATTTAGCTTAATTGATTAAAGTCTAATTTAGCTTAATTTAGCTTAATTTATTAAATAGTTAAAAAACAATAAATTCATAAATAAAACATTTATGCTATTTGGAATGCTACAAGGTTTATCAAGAAGCTCATCTTTATTACTGTACACACCAGTGTGGTTCAAGTACAACAGTGTTCGAATAAAGATTTATACACTCAGTGACTCTTGCTACGAGCATTCCAAGAAAATATTCTAACTTTCAAATAGACAAATTGTAAGAGCTTTTCTACTACTATGAATTTGATTGCACATAAACATGGTTGGGAGCTTGTATTTATAGTTTTTGCTATAGTACTGTGTCAATGGGGCCCCATCAACGTAGCAAAGCTCTTTCAATTAGGCAAGACCATGTACACTACATCCCATCAATGGAGGCTCGTCGATGAGGCTACATCAATGAGGGCCTATCAATGTAACACTTTGATGCTCATCATACTTCCATGACTAAATGAAAATTTATCTTCAAATTCTATTACAAAATTGAAAAGGTATGGGATGATTGACTGACTCTTAACAAAACAAACTGACATGACAAAACAGAGTGCTTAAAAGTACAAATTAACAAATTACAAAAATTGTGGTATTCATGATACCAAATTGAACACCATGACATGACTATAAAAAATTTGATATCACATCCTTTAATGGTATGGAGATGGTGGTGAAGATCAAACAATCTCAAGTAGTTGAGCCTCCTAAGGTTTTGAGGAACCTTCACCAACTTTGGGCATGTGCAATAGCTGAGGTGGCTATGACTATCCTACTATGGTTGCAACTTCCAATGGAAGGTAAAAGGCATCACGTAATGCCTTCATCTTCTCCTCCTTGCTTTGGGGATCATTCACAATCTATGTGGCATCACCAATGTGGGCTGGAATGGGGACATCCCATGGATAGGCCATTATTGGGAACATATCCTTTACATTGACAAACTAGGTAGTGAATTGTTTACATTCAATGTGGAATGTACTAAATACATTTTGTAGCTCCTAGTAGTCATTCATTCTCCTAGCCAAGTTCTCAATAGTTGATCATTGATTAGTGAATTGTGCCTTAAGAACTTCAAGTTTAGCATTAGCCACGACAAGCTTGTCCTTGGTATCCTTGTGGTGCTTGAACATGGGCTCATATAACAAGTACGAGCTGGCCACCTACCTCTTGAGCTCTGACTATGATCATCCAATAGGGAACATGGCTAGGTTTGCATAATGGAGATTTTCAAGCTCCATATATTCTATCATCTCTGTTATATGCAATTCCTTTGTGTGGATTTCTACATTGTTGTAGGCATCTATCTTATCAACGATGGGTTGACAAACTTCTCTACCTTGCTGGAGTTGCTAGAGGGCTTCATTTGCTTTCACCTTCACTAGCTTGATGTGTTTTTTGTTTAGATCCTTTTGTAGATTGACCTACTCTATATAATGATCTTTGAATTTCTCAAATTTGAGAGCTTTAGATTTCTAGGTGGCTACTTCAATTACAATTTTCTAGTGAAGGGCATGCACCTCCTCCATGAAGAGATTCCTGTTCTTTGCTATCAATCTCCTCAGTTCTATGTTTTCTCTGGCCAGTTGCTCCTATTGATCATGGATGAAATCAATTAATTGTTGCTTGTGCACATCAAAATTTCATAGGTGATGGATCTCTACGGTTAATTGGAAATTCTCCTAGTTGGTCTAATCCAAGAATTTTTAAATCTTAAGCTGTGTGGCTTCTACCAAGGATCTATAGAACACCACTATCTCCATTGCACCCTCAACCCCTTTTAGTTTAGTATGAAGTTATTTCATAGCCTTATCTCTTGTCAGTGTTAAGTTTAGAAATATGAGATTGGCAATCTAGGCTCTTAATTCAACAAATTTAGTAGCCAAGAATTCATTCCACTCCTTGGCTATTTCAAGCTACCCCTCTAAGATAATATTCTTGCCCCTTGCCTTTAGCAACTCTAACTGGGTTGCAGTAATGTTTTCCAGAAGGTTAAATACATCTGGAAGCAATTACCCAATTCCCACTAGTCGATCCAGTAGTTCTTCATGTTGTGTTGCATGTATTCTATTGCTTTTGGTTCCTATAGTTTCCCCTTCACACTCCTCCAAGCACACCAAGAAAGTCATAGCATTCCAAGAGATTTTTGGGAGTGGATGTTATTCTGTGAGAGATACCGTGATGTCTTTGGTAGTCAAATTTGACCTCACAGGTAGTTGCATTCTTTGGGTTGAAAAGATAGATCCACCGCCACCCATCAAACTGATTCTCTGAGCCACCTCATTTAGGTGGCTCATTGTTGATCTATACATAGATGGGTCCCTACCACTCATGCCTACTTGTTGCTCTTGTTCACTCAAGAGCCATTCTTTGTATTCATGCAACTGTTGAGTCATTGTAGTGATGTCTAGCATAGTTGTTTGAGTAGTTGGTGGAGGTGGTGGTCATTGCTCCTCTTCTTGAATAGTGGTTACAGGTGTTTTATCCTTTAAAAAAGTTTCCTAATGATGCATGGGAAGGAGAGTGCCTTCCTTCTGCATTCATTTTCCTTAAATTGCTTCTCCATCTCTGAATAGATTAGCTATGAAAGGTTGACCAGGAATCTCCCACTTAGAGTGGCACATGCTTGAGCAAAGAGGTTATTGATTTTTCTTGGCCTCATTGTTGGATTAAGGCGAAAGGCAAAAATATTGTAATAAATCCTCTTTGCTGGTGTAAGTGAGCCAAACTCCTTACGGTCAACACCATAGTACTAATGAACCCATTCTTACTTAATGTTGGGATCTACTTGCATTGGGATATTAGCAAGAGTTATCCCTATTTTAGGAAACCCAACGACTACAACAATGTCCTACACTAAATAAGACACTAATATGTCCTTAATTTTCATTGTTGATCCAGGTTTCCTACTATTCCAAAATAAAAATGTCTCTTCCATGTACAACTCCCTAGTGGAAGTGATGATTGGCCACATGGGAGAGGTCTTTAGCTGGTCCTGCACTTCTTTTGGTGCTTGCTTTAGGAATGGGCAAAAGTTTAACTCCTAAAGTACTAATTTCTAGACCTCTTGTAATCTGATCTGATTCAAACAAGCCCTTGTCAAGGTCACCCCAAGATTTTTTGGTTGTGCTAATGCATCATCCCAATGGGAGTATTCTATTTCTACTGCTAGTTCTGGAATCTTTTGGATAGATTCCACTTATGCCTCTACTCTAAGAGGACCCATGGCCTAGGTTGTAATCAATTCTTCCTAGGGCTATTCTTGGCCCCTTTCCATTATAGGTTGTTTCTCCCTTGGTTGGGATGGTTTTGCTTCTTGTTTATGCTTTCCTTTTGGTGACATCTATGGTCATAACACATCCATGGACTAGTAGATATAATGTGTAACTTTAAAGTTTTGAATACCTTCTCTTGTTAGTTAGCTATACTTTGGCTAAGGTAGGACAATGGAAAATTGATTATTTTATTAATTATTTATTATAATTATTACCATAGATTTTTGGAAAGGTTTAACTCTTGTAATTTGGTGTTTAACAATTGGTTTCTTAGTTAAAATTTTGTGAGTTAGAAAAAATTGTAAAAATTTTTTTGTTAAAAATGGCACATTTGTGGTCCCCATGACAAAGAGCCTACCTCTGGTAGTTGTAGGGTTGAAGAATAGAGTTATTTGGATAAATAGGTTGGAAGTTATGGGCTTTGGAAGGTTTTGGGCTCAAAAAAATTGAAAAACTCCTTTGGCATTTGTGAGAAAATGTAAAATTTTTTAAGTGGGACCATGCATATATATATATTTTTTCCTTATGTTGATGGGGCCCTATATTTCTCCCAAAAATAGTGCCAATGATGAGTGGTGAAGGATATCCCTACCCCCAACCATAGGAATCACAAAGCGTTCACACGCGATCTATTCAAATTTTGTAAACTCCATAGTTTCCTATGCACTAGTCTTCTAGGTAGTGAACCTTTCCCTATGGTCATTCATTGTCTTCTCAATTAGACTTGTGATGTACAAAGGTATGATTAAGTGTAATCGAGGTATATGATTTTTATCATTTTTATGCTTTATAATAGATAGATGAAGTGGTTTAATGAATAATTTAATTTAACTACTTAATTAACCTTTAACTAGTCCTAACATAAGCATCTGATCCCACTTTCCATACATGTCCTGAACCCACGTATCTATTGCTAGGTTACCAAGCGCTATTCTACTGGGTGAACCAAGTAATAATGCTACTAGGATTACCAAGTGAATACATGTTTAGACTCGAAGCGGTCATACTTATGTACTTAATCTATTTAGCTTAATTGATTAAAGTCTAATTTAGCTTAATTTAGCTTAATTGATTAAATATTTAATAAAAATAATGAATGCATAAATAAAACATTTAAGTTATCCAGAATGCTGCAAGGTCTATCAAGAAGCTCGTCTTTATTGTCACATACATTGGTGTGGTTTAGGTACAACAGTTCTCGAATAAATATTCGTACACTTAATAACTCCTGCCGCAGGCACTCAGAGAAAATATTCTACTTTCAAATAGAAAAAGTCTAGAGCTCTACTACTACTATGACTTTGATTACCCTTAAACATGGTTGGGAGCTCACATTTATAGTTTTTACTACAATACTATGTCAATGGGGCCCCTTCAATTAGCAAAAGCTATGTTAATAGGACAACACCATGTAAATGGGGCTTTGTCGATGCAACACTTTGATGCTCATCAGTATGGTAGAAATGTGAATGCTTAGATGGATGAATGTTACTAGAATAAATAAACTTCATAATATAGACATTAGAGAAAGGCTCGAAGTGGCTTTTATTTCAATTAAGCTACAAGAATGGTAGCTTAAATGGTTTGCACATGTGCAAAGAATATTAGAGAATGAGCCTCCAATAAAAAGGTTGCTACATCATTGTTCTAGGAAAGCCACCAAAAGAAAGACAAAAAAAGACTTTGGAAAAAAAAATTTAAGATGATTTGAAGAAAATACAAATAAAGAAAGATCTAGCTCTTTATATAGGTGAATGGTGAAAAAGAACTTATGTATCCAACCCCATGTTGTTGGAACAAGTTGAGGATGATGATGATGACTTCATTTGAACTTCGGTTTTTACTATAAAAATTATATCAGCAAACATTAAAATATTCACAAGAAAATTTTCAACTTTAATAGAATCTAATACAACATAGGTTATTTATTGTTCTAATTCATCAATGAAGATGCTAAATAAAGTGTGTGAAAGTGGACATCCTTTTTCAACCCAATATTGCAATTTAGAATAATTTTTTTCTATGTTATTATATAAGATCATAATTTGTGTTGAACTACACAACTTTTGGATAGTGGATATAAGTTCTTCAAGAGTGCTAATATCCTTCAAAAATGTTTTTTATTGCCTATAATTTATTATCAAAAATGTTTTTTTTATATTACCAATTTTTTCTAATGACCTTTTCTTGAACTTTTGCCAACTTTTTTAATTTTCTTACTTTTACAAGAAACTGATAAAATTTTTTCCTCACTTTGGTTAAAAATTTTGTAGATACTTTTAAGATACCATTGAATACTTTATAAGCTTCCCACCCATTAGTTTCCCCAACTTAAATTTTGTATCTTGCTATCTATTACATATCTATTTGAACCATAAGCTCATTGCCATTGATCCAGCAATGAAGCTGCAAAATAGTGGAGGGTTTTATGTCATAGTCTTTTAGCATTGATGGGTCTAGCAGGGCATTTGAATGATCATAATTCATTCTTTTTCCAATTAGCTAGAGGCTAGTGCAAAAATCAAAAAACAACCATAGAGTCAAAATCCTTGTAGGTTCAAAACATTCTAGTGATATTGGAAAATGACAATACAACATGTAGTTGCTTATCAAACTAGGATAGCTTAACTCTAGATGTTGAATTTTCTTAGGATTTCCTTGCTAAGATAGTTAAAGAATTTCCACAACTTTATGTAACAGGATTTTTTATTAAGTGTATGCCTCCAATCTATGTTCTCAATAATTGGATATAAAAACATTAAGTTTCTAGGAATGTTATTGTTTTTGTAGTATCAAATTTAACTAAGAAATTTTCATTTTTTGGATTTAGAAAAAAAAAATCTGATTGAATTATTTTTCCATGATTGAATATTCCCAAAAGAATATGAAAAAAAAGTAATATGGATACAATGGTATGTTTTAGGAAATTACAGGTAACTAAAGTGATGAAACCCTGCCCCAAAAAAAATATGATCTCAAAATTTTGATGCTATGTTAATTGGGAGTAGTGAAAAAAATAAAACTTGAACATCCACTAATAATGTTTCAGGAATTGTTTTGTTGAATCAGTTTTCAAAACAAAGTAGATTAATAATTACAAGCTTTGGGCATGAAAACTCCAAGTGCCCTAAGGATGGGAATCTTTCCACTTTGCAACATCATGAAGCTTATTTCATGGAATGTTTGGGGACTCTCAAACATATATAATCTAATATTATATTTATATAATGCTTGTTAACATGGTTTTTTCAGTAAAGTAAGATTCAATGTTTCAATTTTGAAGTTATAATACTATTTTCTTAACGGTATTCATTTGTTTCTAATCATTCAATAGGAAAGGGAAGTGTTGTTATCCTTCTCCATAGTAAGTTGTATAATTCTATTTTAGAATTTTGCAAGGATGATAAAGTAAGCTATGTTAGGGTTGGTTTGAAGTGGCATAATGTTGTTTTTGGTCTTGTATGTATTTATGTTCTTTCCAACTGCAAGGATTGTTAGAAGTTGTGGGATTAGCTTCATGTTGCTCTTCTAGATGTCACTTGGCTTGTTGTAGGGTATTTTAATATGACCAAAAATAAATTTGATAAACATGTTGGTAGAAATTAGGTTTTAAGAACAATGAATTTAACAAATGGACTCAATACAAAGGTAATTTTCAACTTTAAGATGCTAACAATAAACTTTAAAATCCCATGATTAATGTGTGGTTTGCTTAAAATAATGCTCAAAAAGGCTTAGACTACATCATATCCAAGTGTAGATCATGTTTATATCTCCAAAATTGAAACTAAAGTTGAGGTTTTACTTATACCCTATTTAATCTTTTTGACCACATCAATTTCAAATTTTCATTTTGGAATATCCAAATTTTTTAATATAGAAAGCTTCTAGTTATTACAAATTATTAACAAGTGCTTTCTAATCATAGTCATCTTTCTTGGTAGATTTAATTCCCTATAGATGATCATAACTATAGATATTTTTCATCTTTAATACAACCCTTTTGTCTAGCAATTCTCTATGTGGACTTTTTATGTAAATTTGGATTCTTTCTCTTCAACCTAATTGAGATGTTTCTTTGATAAATTGGTGGAATGATTGTCCATCTTGTTTAATATTTTGAAAAGCATTTTGGTAAATTAGTGGCCTCTACCATAATATCTCTACAAAAAAACCTTAATCTCAAGTGTTGTTTTTTTATCAAAATTGGATTAATGAAGATCTTGGCTTTCAAAATGATAAGCATTATTAAGCTAAATTTATACATATTTGCACTTTTTATCTTAGTTTCAAGGAGGAGCTTAAGCTTCCCTTAAAATTTTCCACTTCTTCAAGGGTAAGAAATTTCTCCTCTTATTGAAACCATTTCTATTGAAGGTAATATTTATACTTTACATATTGATATTCTTAACATTTTTCATAGTAATTATTCTAGAGTTTTTTATTTTAAATCTCATGGTGTGGATGAAGAATGAAGGTTACTAAGAACCTTAAAAGTGAGTCTAGAAATCCCATTGAATCAAATCTTCTTAGAGTTGTGACTTCATAAAAAATTCATACACATAAAAATCATAAAAAATAAAGAAAAGCACCTTTACTAATGTATCAACAATTTTTCTATATGCAAGCACCTAGTTCTTCATGAAGGCAACTTTACATTTTTTTTGCTTCTTTTTCCTTATTCTCCTAAATCTCCTTACCATTATATCAAATGCATGACTTGAAGAGGCTTTCATAGTGTTTTAGGGGTCTAGGATAGAAGGAGAGATAGAAAGGAAGAGCCTAGATAAGATCCATTGTAAGATTTTCCTTATTACACATTTCAACCCATAAAAATAGAGGTGTGATTTAATTAATATGGAAAATTAAGAATAATATATTTTCTAAAACCATCACTCCCACATGAAGCTAGGCATCTTTAACTATCCAATGGTTCAAACCGTGTTGAAAAATATGACCGTATAAAGAAGATATGGGGTTTTGAAGTTTGCTGTGCAAAATAACATAACGTTTAAATTTAGTTGCTTCTAATTAAAAATAATGTTATCTGGTCTCTAGAGAGGAGATAAGACATTGATCCATAAGTTATAGGATCAAATCACAAGAACTTTAACTAGCCATAACTTTTGCATATGAACTCCATTTTTTGCAAATGAAGGGTTAATTATAAGGTTTTTCAATGTTTTAGATGCAATGGTATTATCAAATTTTACCTATAAGATCATTTGAAGGTGCTTCCAATAGGTGTTCTTTATTTTGATGAAGATTTAGTGGTTTATTCTACACCAAACATAATGCAATCCCAAACCACATCTCTTATGTTGGTATCCCATTATTCATAACCATGTGACACCTAAGAAAAACCTTCCCCTTTCTAGTTTTAAAGAAAGAAAAGTGTGAGGTGTGCCCAACTCTACTAGTACATTGATGAGTTGAATTATCAAACCTATGTTTATCAATATCTCTTCAAGATCAGTTATGCCATCATAGAAGAGTGAGTAAAGAGAGCTGTGTGACCTTAATGGTAGATTAGCAATAAAGTTCCAACAAAGAAGCCATTGAGACATGCTTTAAATATTTTAAGCATTTCAACTAAAATAGTTTTTGTAATAACAATTACATCTCTAAAGATGAGTTTTAAAAGACTATCAAGTAGGTTAAAGATGACAAAGTTCTTGTAATAAATGGATTGCCTACAAAGTTTTATAAAAGATTATGGCATGTCATTGGACATGAAACTTACAATATTTATCTTGAAGCCCTTGAGAAAGGCTTTTTAGGGGTTACTCATAAATAGAGTGGTTAAGCTTCTTTCAAAAGGTGGTGGCTTTAGTATCCTAAATCATTGCTACGTGGACCACTAGACTTGTGCTAAGTAGTTGCTAATATGGACCTATAGATGACAACATGGTGCTGACATCATTTCATTCATTGTTGATGTCATTATGTTGACCAATATTGACTTTTGGTCAAAGGTTGATCAAAACTTTGACTATTTATACCTTTTGCATCTAAACTCCATTTTTTGCAAATGAAGGATTGATGATAACATATTTTTGATGTTCTAGACGAAATGGTGCTATTAGTTTTTACCTATAAGATCATCTGGAGATGCTTCCAATAGGTTTTCCTTATTTTGGTGAAGATTCATAGCTTTATTCTGCACCAAACACAAGGCATTTTAAAATCATATTGCTTACTCTAGTATCCCGTTTTTTATAAGCATGTGATACATAACAAAAACCTTCCCCTTGCAAGTTTTAGAGGGAGAAAAAGTGTGGAATGTGCTTAGCTCAA
>MNCI01034569.1:3306-52711 GCA_015680685.1 Gnetum montanum | reverse complement strand
CTCATTGCCTGCCATATCAAAAGAACATACCTTAGTATCAACAATGTAACTTAAAGGTAAAAACCAAACATTAGCAATCAATGAAAAATAGTTCATCCCATCGGCTCGAACACTTATTGGGTGATGAATTTACAAGATGGATGACACACACAAACAAAAACTAGAAAAGTTAAAGAAATTTGTAAAACAAAAACGTGGAAAACAAAAATGTTGTAAAACAAAAACGTGTAAAACAAAAATGTTGTAAAACAAAAACTGAAAAAGAACTGAGGGCCCCATATGGTTAGCATAGGTGGCCATCTCCCCCATGACTGAGTTGTGAGGGAGAGATCTGAAGTAGTGAGCGCCTATTTAAATTTCTAAGTAGTGCCCAACTTCTCCCAAATGATGATCTTAGATTCAGGGGTGGAAGTTGGCGACGCTCACGTTCTAATGTATCTATGCCAAAATTGTTGGCATGAGTTTCCTCAGTTCATTCCATGCATATTTGTCTGCCCCTACGAGAAGTTGTCAACCACGGGGTGTCTACTACTTCTTGTGTGGTTGCTACATACAGGCATCTTTGTGGCAGAGTTTCCTGGGCACACCTGTGACATGGAGACATTTCCTCCGTGTCATCACCCGATGAATCACTGTATGTGATGCATGGAACTATCCTCTTCTCGATCTTTCCACATATGTTTATCTTGGAGATTTCCAAGGAAAGATCACGGATCCTAAGGCATGCATCTACTGTGCTTAGCCATGCCCTTCCCATTATAATTGGGAAGTCCCCTTCGTTGTTGTTAACATCGATCACTAGGAAATCCGCTGGGTAGGACCAACCACACACAGTGGTGATAACGTCCTCCACCAAACCCAAGGGAATAGTGATGGACTGGTCTGCCAGCTCTAGTTGGATGTTGCTCTTCTTAAGTTGGGGCAGGTTCCAGGCGTGATACATCTTTCGCGAAATTAAGTTGACTCCGGAACCTGAGTCAAGAAGAGCTCGATGTGGTGCATTCCCAGCGATCTGCAAATGAATAAAGGGACTCCCAGGATCAGTTAGTTTCCTGGGAAGGTGGCCTACCTTGATCCAGTCAGTTACGGTATGTGTTAGCATAACCGTATGCGTTACATTCCCTTGGACTGAAGGGTGCTCCGAAGTGTTAGTAGTTAGAGGCCTATACATATACCCGTCCGCTTGTTGTTGCGAGAGCCTATCCGGGCTCCTAGTTCTGAAAAAGGGTCTCTTTTTTGTACAGTTATCGCCAGAACTAGTGTCCGGTTGGATATTTACACTCTGAATATTTACAGATCTCGCGGCGTGACGTTGCTGCGGTTGGGTAGGTAATTCCCCTTGCATTGTTGGAGCAGGAGGTGTTATGGGAACTACTTGAGGAAAAGGTGCGGGTGGAGTTAGAGGATGGACAGAATGTGGAATGTCTCCCGGAGGAGAAGGAGTCCTTCTGAAGTACTCCCGAGCGTAGTAGTGACGGCGTGGAGTGTGACTCATAGCGTCACCTGGAGAAACTGGCTGCTGCACATAATAACCATAAGGATCAGGCTGCCGGTAAGGGTATCGATGTGTTGGCTGTGGCATCCCCCATGACTGTGGGTATTGCCACTGCTGATGTTGCTCGATGGGCTGCGGAGGTGTTCCACTTGGATAATACGTCAAGGGTTGGTGGAACTGCCTCGGGTTACCTTGTGGATAAGGTAACCTTCTGGGTGTTTGCCGTTGATTAAGTCTTGGATTTAATGCATACACCCCAGACTCCTGCAGATGTGAGATAATTGGACAACATCCCTTAGGATGGTCATAATAGCAGACCTCACATCCACCGTCATTGTCTGAATCAGAATTTTCAGCCTCATCGGAGTTAGAGATTTTTCCCTTACCCTTGTTATGTGCAGGGTTAAAGTTTCTCCGCATGTTTTTGCTTTTATCACTACTTTGCTCATCCTTAGACTCTTCTACTATTTTCAGGACTGTTTCTATTCGTGAGTCTAAGGAATCCCACATTTGGTCTACCTTAGCCGATACCTCCGTTGTTAACTTTTGGATCGGCACAGTTTTCCTGTTCACCAACTCTTCGAGTGGTGACTCATCCTCCTCATCACAGAATTTCACTCCCTTCTTACGAAGGGAGGGATCACGGTTGTATTCCTCCGCACTTTCTCTTTTCCGTAGCTCACCCTCTTCTTGCGCTACTTGTTCCAACAATACTTCAACTTCATGGGCTCTTAGTTGGGAGAGTCTCCCTTGGGCGTAAGTCCCAAGAGTTCTTCTCGTTTCATTTCGTAGCCCATCCACGAGGTGGCGAAGTTGATCCCGCTTAGCGTACCCATGGCCCGGGCAACGATGTAGCAATGTGTAGTAACGGGCCATGGCAGCATCCAAGGATTCATGAGCTCCTTGTTTCCAGCCTTGGATCTGCTTACGCAAGTTAGACACTCTGGAGTACGTTTGATATTTGTTGTTGAACAATTCGAGCATCGTACTCCACCTCCTGATGGTTTCCGGTTCTAAGGACCGGTACCAGCTTTCCGCTTCTTTAGTGAGTGTCCTTGGGAACAACTTGAGTTTCTGCCACTCATTGTCTATGTTCTGCAAGGCACAGGCGTCGTGGAATGCCTGTAAATGATGTTGAGGATCAGCGTTGTATCCCCCTTCAAAACGTGGGATATTATTTATATCCAAACGCTTGATCCTACTGTCTTTCAAATGCCTTGTGGGAATCCTAACTGCCTCTCTAATGTCAAGCATACTTCGGGTTGCGAATAGGGGTTCGTCATGATCATCTCTTTCATGACGTCTGTGATGTCTACGTTGTGGTTCCCTATTCTCCCTACGTCCTTGTCCTTGTCCTAACTCCTCTCGACCTTCTTGTCGAGGCATTTCATCTCTTCTACCTTTACTTTCCGCGTTATGCTCATGGTGGCTGCGCCCAGATGTGGAAGGAGAGGGTGAATGATGTGATGAAGGGGAAGAAGAAGGGGATCCATCACCATGGTGATGTTTCTTGCCTTCTCTTCGGCTGCTTCGGCCCCGATCGTTGTGACGATCAACGAGTCCGTCATTAGTGCGAGTGATTGTTCCTGCCGTGAACAGCTGGTGCTCACGGGGATCAGAGCCTGGAATATGTATCGTTGATCTAAGGCCCTGATGCCTAACCTCTTCACTAGAGTGAGGAGGAGGAACATCATTTTCTAAGAAACCCATCGTGAGGGGTTCCTCTTCTCCTATTTCACTAATGACGTGGGGAACCTTGCCCTTCAATAGTGAATGTTGGCTCTCCTGCCTTGCATCCCGAATACGTTGGGCATTTGTGGGATGATAATCCCTTGTGTCATAATCATCCAAAACGTATTCAGCAAGCAGCTCATGCATGCCATACTGTACCAAAGCACGGGAAAGCATGTTGGGAGCGGATCGATCTGGGGGTAACACGATGTTACCTTGCATGTCTCTCCACCGCAGTTGCTCATCTTGATGGAAAACAAAGGTAAAATCCGGCACATACTCATCGGGATGAGTATATGTGACTTTGGATTGTTGAGGACATGGTTGATTTCGGTTATGCGTATGATCCTGACTTTCTCCTGTATTGTCCTTAGGTGAGTTGATTGCATGAGAAGAAGCCATTTCTAATGGTGTGCTAATTTTCACCGTTATTTATGTTCTGAATTAACTGATTAACCCTAAGGTTCGTTTTAGGCTCACAACGATGTGAGTGATATCCCTTATGTTCAATTGGCGTAAAAACACTTAGTCCCCGGCAACGGCGCCAATGATGAGTGGCGAGGTACCCCTACACTCAACCATACGAATACGAGCGTGCACGCGCGATCCGGTCGAACTCCGCAGACTAAATGCCTTAACACCACAAGAAACACTTGGGGTTAATCGTTCGTTGTCTTCCCAGGCTTGCTTGTAAGTGTCACGGTGTATGGTTAAGCAAGTCTGAGGTATGTGATTTTTTTGGTATTTTTGGGTTTATCTTCTATGCTATCAGAGGAAAGGGTTGAGAAACTAAGCTAACTCTAACTAATGTCCTAAGTCTAAATTAACTAGCGTCAGCATCCGTTCCCACTTACCGGACACACCCTGAACTATGCAACTGTGGCTTACCAAACGCTAATCGTTACTGGGATCACCACACGTAACGCAAGTGCTCGAAGTGGTCGTACTGAGGCACCTATTTAGCTTAAGTGTGATAAGCAGCCGATTCCTTAGCTAGCCGTACACACCCGTGGGTGCTCGTAACTAAGTCGTACTTATCACACGTTCTAGCCTAGCAATGAGTAGCCGATTCCTTGACTAGCCGTACACATTGGACTACCACTGGGATTACCAAGCGCAGAATCCTGGAATACGCTACTGGGTTACCAAGCAGCCAATGCTCGTAATTGAGTCGTACTCATGCATAGCGTCAAGCAGCCGATTCCTTGACTAGCCCTACACATCCGTAGACGCTCGTAATCAAGTCGTACTTGAACGCACTAGGAAAGCAGTAAATGAAAGCAACAATAAATGAAACCACGTGCTGCAAGGTTTATCCAATCAAGTTCGTCTTTATTGCCGTACACAACTTGGGTTCAGGTTTACAAGTTGCTCGAATAAAGAGCCGTTCACTCTAGGACTCCTATTGCAGGCACATGGGAAAAATTCTAGCTCTAGAGTGATCAATCTACCAGAGCTTCGCTACACTAGCCAAGATTGGGAAATGAAGGGAGTGTCGCCTTTTATTTATAGATATGGCGGCAGGACGCGATATCGCTTACGCGATATCGCATGGGATGCGATATCACAGTGGTCGCGATATCGCATATGCGATATCGCGGCCCAGTGCAAGTCGTGTCTCATCAGAAATGAAACTTATAATATTCATCTTGAAGTCTTTGAGAAAGGCTTCTCAGGGTTACTCAAAACTAGAGTGGTTAAGCTTCTTCCAAAAGTAGGTGGCTTTAGTAGCCTAAATAACCATGTACTTATCACTTTTTTGAATTTTATTCATAAATTTATTACTAAAGCTCTTGTAAATAGGTTAAATAATTTTCTTCCTTATTAGTAAAAAGGTAAATAATTTTAATGTAGAATAGGTTTATTTTGGAAGATGTAATAACTATAGTCCATGAATTAGCTTTTAGTACTTCTCTTTAAACTTGATTTTGCCAAGGCTTCTCAAGGGTGGAATTTCCTTTTAAAGGTTATGAGACATCATCAATTTAGAGTAGCCTTCAAGAGATTAGAGATTTTATTAGTTAATGCAACTTCTATTATTTGTATCAATGAGATGTTCTTCCCCTTTTATTCATCTTGGGATATCGCTTAATGGTTCCTTATACTTTCATTCAGGCCATTGATGATATAGGTGTTGTCCTGGTAGCCAACAATATGTTTGGTCATCCTTGTGGCATAAATTGTCTTGATGGTAATATGGTCATTTGTAGTTAGTTTGTTGATGACATTTTTTTTAATCAAAGAAATTGAAGCTGATTTTGAAGCAACTATGAATTTCATTGAACTATATTGTCATGCCTCTGGATCTAAAGTCAACGAAGAGAAAACTCAAGTCATCCATTTCAACTTTAACAATAGGCCTTCTTGAACTTATAGGTTCAATACTAAATGGCTCTCTCCCATTGATTAATTCATGCATTTGGGAATTCCTTTAGCTCTAATAGATATTCCAATGCAAATGTGACAAGCAATGCTTGACAAGATGAAAGCCAAGACTTTGAAGTGGGTGGCTAAACCTCTTTCACTAGTTAGACTTAGTATTTTCTCTCACATCATCCATGTTGTTTCAATGCATTTTGCTTTGTTTATGACTCCTAGATTTGCTAATGATTGTGTTATTAAAATTCTTTGATGTTATTCATTGGAAAAAGCTTATGACTGCAAAGCCTTTAATAGTGTAGCTTGTAACACTTGTCAACAACTTAAAATATGTGGTGGCTTAGGAATTCTTTCTTTAGAAGTTCAAGGCCATCTTCTAACAGTATAATAGATTATTAGATCTTTAGATGGTATTGAACCTTGGAAAATCTTATTTTGATATCATTTTGCTAATTGGAAATTGGTTGTTCTCAAGGAAGGCAATTAATGCCCTAGAGTAGCATGATTTTCACTAATGCTAAAATTCAAATAAAATGGTCTTATGTTCTGCAATAAATTTGGAATGCTACCATAAGGTCCAAGGATATCTTCCTTGGAATGTGTAGTGAAATTAGTCTTGAAAGCATAGTCAATCTCCTTACTGATCTTCAACCTTTAGTAATATTAACAATAAAACATTGGTTGTTTATTTTTCTAATAGATTTAAATAGATTAGTTAAAACAACAAAATCTTCTAGACCAAATTTTTAATCTAGGATAAGGAATTATTGGAATTAATATACACCAACCTTGCAATACTTCCTTATAACTTAATAAATTGCCAAGTTCACCTAAGTACATTTTCCATGAAGAAAATAGATCACTAATAATAAAATTTCAATTAACAATTGACCAAGAAAATAAATTAATTAAAATGCTAAGAAGAAAATATAAGGCATTCACATGGAATTACAAAGATTTCCATCAAGGAATTTCTCCAAACATTTGCCAACATCATATATACCTTGAAAATAATGTAAAGTCCATTAGAATTCCACTAAGGAGAATAAATCCAACCCTTAAGCAAATTGTTAATGATGAAATTTGTAAACTTTGGAAGGAGAATATTATTTATTCTATAGGTGATAGTGAATGGGTTAGCACCATCATGATTGTACCAAAAAAGGAAGAAAAATGGGACACGTGTGAATTATAGAAAACATAATCATAATACAAAAAGATATCATTTTCCTTTATCCTACATAGAACAAATATTAGAAAGGTTAGAAGGACATGAATATTACTATTTTTTAGATGGCTTTAGTGGCTATAATCAAGTATCCATAGAATCAAAAGATTAACAAAATACTACTATTACATGTTCTTATGGTATCTTTTCATACTATAGGATGTGTTTACTCTTTGTAATGCATCAACTACCTTCCAAAGGGCTAAGATTTCTATTTTCTCTAACATGTTAGAAGACTACATTAATGTATTTATGGATGCTTTTTTATTGTATAGGGATACTTGTGAACAAACCTTAGAATAGTTAGAATGTGCATTGGATAGATGCATAGAAAAAGATTTAAAACTTAATTGGGAAAAACGTCATTTAATGGTGACAAGTAATGTAGTTCTAGGACATGTAATTTCAAGACATGGAATAAGATGGATGATGAAAAGGCTAGAGTTATTTCTATACTACCAAACCCTACCAACTTAAGAACACTTAGCTCCTTTTTGGGACATGCTAGGTATTATGGAAGGTTCATTAAAGAATTTTCAAAAATTACTAAGTCTTTTATAAACTCCTAGAAAAAGATGTACCTTTTAGTTGGACTAATGAATGTCAACAAGCCTTTACTGAGCTAAAAGGGAAGGTAGCTTTAGCCTTCATTCTCAATGCACCAAATTGGAATTTTTCCTTTTGATATAATGTGTGATGCTACCAATATGGCTATAGGAGCAGTACTTGGGCAATATATAGAAAATAAACTAAGAGTAATTTACTATGTGTCTAGGAGTTTGAAATAAGCCCAACTAAATTATACAACTATTGAAAAATAACTTTTAGCAATCATATATGCCTTAGACAAATTTAGGCATTCCTTAATAGGCTATAAGACTAGGGTATACACTCACCATTCAGCTATTAAGCTCCTAGGCAACAAAAAGATAGAGAATGCTTGAATAATAAGTTGATGCTTATTGCTCCAAGAATTTAATCTTGAAATACTTGACAAGAGATGTAGGGATAACATTGCAGTAGATAACCTCTTTTGATTAGAAACATTAGAGAAAAATAGAACATAAGGGAAATTTAGTCAAAAATTCCCTAATAAACAAATTTTCCTAGTCAAGAAAGACATATGGTTTGCTAATATAGCAAACTATCTTATCACACTAAAGACACAAAACCATTAGAATCAAGAGTAAAAGAAATCTTTTTTAAAGAATGTATCAAAGTATATTTGGAGTGAGCCTCACCTATAGCATATAGGATGAAATAGCTAGAAGATGTGTTGTAGAAGATGAACAATAAGAAATTCTCTATATGTATCATGATGATCTTGGAGGAGGACACTTTGATAGCAATAGAACAACATTAAAAATATTACAAAGTGTGTTTTATTAGCCAAATTTTTTTTAAAGATGATCAAACTTATGTTTAAGCATGTGATAGTTGTCAATGTATAGGGGAAATGTTCAAAAGGCAAGAAATAAGACCCCCTATTAATAACAAAACCTTTTAATGTATGGAGAATAGAATTTTTAGAACCATTTCTGCCTTCAAATGAATGCTAATACATCTTAGTTTATATAGACTATGTAACGAAGTGGGTAGAGGACAAGGCCACATCAACAAATGATGTTAACGTAGTTATTAATTTTCTAAGAAAACATATGCTCGTATGATTTGGAATTCCATGTGTGCTCATAAGTGATGAAGAAACCTAATTTGTAAAGGTCATGGAAAAATTCCTTGGGTGTAGCGGACTCTAACATAAAATAGCAATTGCCTACCATTCTTTAAGGCTAATGAATCAACTTAGCTTTAATGAGGAA
Organism: Gnetum montanum; assembly: GCA_015680685.1. NCBI lineage: Eukaryota > Viridiplantae > Streptophyta > Gnetopsida > Gnetales > Gnetaceae > Gnetum > Gnetum montanum. The sequence goes on along the minus strand of MNCI01034569.1, from coordinate 44,058 downwards.
TTAAATAGACTTTAAAGATGGTCCAAATACATGAACTTGATGAAGTACGTATGCATCCAATATATATACAATAAATAATTAAGAAACAAATAAAGCTCATGCATCATAAACTTATATGAAATAAGAAAATTTCAGAAGGAGACACAGTGCGACTCTATAACATAAGGTTATGTAAGATTCCGAGTAAACTTACAACAAAGGTCCCATAAATGGAAAGGTCCTTGCCAGGTGTCACTGCCTCTCGGGGCTGTTCAACTTTATCCTTAATAAAAGGAAACTGTCTATATTGAATATATTGTTACTAATTATCTACCTCCAAATTATTTAGAGACTTGCTCATTAATACCGCGGGCTATGGGGCGTCGGACCCGAAATCATTTAGAAATTTACTAAATAATATGATTAAGTTACGTGGAACCCTAACTTCTCCTGCAAATACATATCAATACGTTGCATGCATTAAATCTAATATGATTAATGCCGTCAGAAATTCAGCTGCAGAATTTTCTCAGGAACAGAGTTCTGCAGAGCCTGGAATGTGGTGGAAACCATCGCAGTTCTGCAGCTACAACCGTGTCAGTTGATGCTGTAATTTGCTTGATTATGGGACATCTGCTCAGTCGTCATCACCGAATACATCAGAAATGTCTCCTTAGCTAAATTTTCTCCTAGTTTTAGGGGTGGGACAACGCTTCGCACTGTATATAAAATGTCCACCATCCTATGCATCAAAAGAATCTGATTCGTGGAAGCCAGGAATCGAGGATTCATGATTGTAAACGTGTTTGGGTAGTGTGCCTCAACAAAAAGTGGGATGGGTTGGTAGCTTGGGGACGTGATAGAGAAAATTTAAATATATTAGTTTTTTTTTAAAATTAAATCTTCTATATCATAAAAAATACATTCTAAAATATAGAGCAAGTACAATGTAAATCCAAAATATTGTTAATGCTTAAAAATTGCACAGAAGATTGCAATATCACCATTAAACTGAAGCAAGAAAATTTGCAAAGGTATGGAGGGCATTGAATTCATTTCCTTGCTCAGGAGCCATAATCTGGCCAAACATATAATTTCTGCAACAACTAAAACAGCAATAAAATGAAACCCTTTTGTTACTCAATCCAATATTTCCAAAAATGAAATTAACTCTCAAGCTTCAATCAAATTTATAACAAATCAGGTCTGCTAATACTTTTGTTCAAAGACCACCTACTTGTGAGTACCACCCTATGGACTACTGGTGAGTAGTGCCTACGGCACATTGAAGATGACCACATTATAAGAAGACATAACTTAACTAAACTAGGCACAGCCTAGTAACTCACCTCACCTCCAATGATCGAAAACCTTTCAGATGCTGAAAAATCGGCACTAGTCATGATGAAGGGAAAAGTAAAAACAGAGCACCATGAGGTTGCATATGGCCATTGGCCATGTGCTGGTGGGCTTCGTTGCTTTATAAGCAAATAGATTTTTCGAAAAGTTGAACAAACATCCATCTGTCATCATGTTCATGACTCATGACCCATGACCGTGACCCTGTTTTTTCTTTTTTCAGCGGAGATATGAAAAAAGAGCAAAAACCAGCAATGACGATGACCCTGTTTGTTTTTTCTTTTTTCAGCAGAGAAATGGAAAAAGAGCAAAAACCAGCAATCCTGTTTGTTTTTTCTTTTTTCAGCAGAGATATGGAAAAAGAGCAAAAACAAGCAATGAACAATAAACACGCGTGTGAAGCCAATCCACGCAAATGCAATGTTTTCCTCCCACGCCCCGTCTAAAGCTTGATTTCCGTATGACCCATACTTGCCCCTTCGGCCTTCGGTTACCATAGTAGCCCTTCGTGATTTTCGTGTATGACCCATATTTGCCCCTTCGGGCCTTCGGTTACCATAGTAGCCCTTCGTGATTTTTCGTGTGTGGTCCGTCTCATGTCGATGGCATGAATTTTGATTGCTTGCTTGGCACTTAACAATGAAATGGAATTTTTTATATGATTCAGAACAGGAGAAGATACGTTAGATGTTAATGCAAAATGCAGACGTGGCAAGAACTAAAAAGGCAAGAACAATATGAGGCAAGGAAGGTAAGGCGACCATTTCACTGTATATGTACAAATCCAGACAAAATTTCATTAGAAAATTATGAAATATGTACCCATTGAGAATTTAATGCGCTTGTGTACGCGCTTTCGAATCCGAGGCTAGCAGTTCGTCAAAATTTATCCGAAATCGCGAATCTCCAACCCATAGCCTTTTTCCTTCTGCATAATGCCTCTGTGTTCCCCAGTAATCACTGGAGTTTATAGATTCCCACATGCATTTTTTCAAATGCCGTCCTGGTAGCACAGAGCCTCAACGATTGTGTCAGCCACGTATAGCTTAAATTTACGATCATCATAAGCATGTTTACAATAACTCTTTGAAATAATTATTATCTTTACAATGACAATATCTGGTTTGATTGGTTATCAGTATTACAAAGTCAAGCTCCCAGTCTTTGTAGCATAGTGGTAAGGATTTCCGCCTTTCATGCCGGCCACCCGGGTTTGATCCAAGATAACGGCAATTTTATAATGTTTTTGAAACCAAGTTCAATGCCAGCTTCTGGCGTACTGAAACCTTCGTTCAGTAAGTAACATAAAATGAAAATGAAAATTAAATTATGAGTGGGAAAATTTCAATGAAGTTTCTAAAATCGGATCACCAAATGAGAAGCAATCAGGATAAAAAAACGTGTTTAAATTTAGAAAATTAAGAAGCAATCAGGATAAAGAAACGGGTTTAAATTTAAAAAATTAGTAAAGAAAGGAGATATGTATTGTAGTTAGACTAGTGTTTCCTTTTCTTTTTCATAATGATGATAAGTTGCAGCAGATATCAAATATAGCATTTTTACGGAGCCATGCATGGCATCTGCATGCATGCAAGAAAGCAAGAAAAGACCACCAATTCCAATTCCATCATCAATGTAGGCAATACCTTCATCAATGTTTGAAAATTGACTGTGCTCATCAATATCAAACTGTTCAAAATAGGGAGGAAGGAAGAAATCCTCAACGTCAGATTTTCCCTGCGCATGAAAAGGGCCGTCCACGAAATGAATATCCAATCTTTCCAGAATACGATCATCCCATTTCGCTGTTTGCCATTTCAGGATCTCTGCGCTCGTTCTGAACCTGTGCAGTCCCAACACCTTCAATTTTGCCCTCGAACATTTTTTCAACGCCATAATTTCAGATCTCAGCAAAGAAAACTAAAGATAAAGTAGAATTCTGTGAGATAAAGTAGAATTTCGAAAACGCACATCGTCCATTCGGTCTGTCCAAAAAAGAAGAAGCATTTATTCATAACAAATAAACGGTAAGGAAATTAACATATCAAGAAAAATTATTACATAAACCGTGACAACATAAGCAGACCGAAGCTATTAAGAAGATGATTCTGTTGAAGAATGGAATCATATCGATTTTTCGCACGGTTGCTGATTCCTCTTAAAACTGCAACTTTAAAAGAAATTATTGTAATTCAACGTGGGATGTTTGAGGAACAGCCTAAGCCATTCATTCATTCTTTCAATCGATGTCGCTACAGTAAATCTTTAACCGCAATCAGGGTAACGTATACACTCCAATCCGTCTCTGCAATTACTTTCCTTGGCAAACAGAGTTTTCGGCAACTTGAACTGAGACGAGAGGTTTTTCTTTTGTAAAGAGTAAACGTAATGCAATGGTTAAAAATGTGATTCGGTTCACGCCGAGCCAGATGTAGCCAATGTTGGTCAAAAGCCCATCAAATTGATTCAAGGATTTGAACTACAATTGAAAAAAAACACGATTTAAAGTGATTGCTCAGATTTGTCGGTAACGTAATCGTTTGGAGTTAGCAGCAGAAGAACTGAGTTGACTGTGAAGATATAGTTCCACACGAACTACTCAATCTGCTAAACCACATTAATATGGGCGCGCGCCTCTCTCATTTCGGAGATATCTGATAAAACTGGAACCATACAGAGATTTGCATGTCAAGGATGACACACAAATCGAGAAGTTGGCCAGAATTTTCTTTTCAAAAAAACAAATCCTACCCCTACCGCCTAAATAGTAAATAGTATCTAAAATTTGGCACATCTGTGTTTTTGCTGTTTCCTTCTTCTTAAGCGCGCACAGTTGAGATAAACCGTGCCAGTAAAACGATATTCAGATGTTACACATCCAAATAGAATAGAGGACGGGTAAAAGTGGACGGGTAAAAGTGTACACTTGCTTGAATAGATTGCTAATATTTAATCTTTTTTAAGTAAAAATGGGAATAACAATCTCTCAATCTCTGAATATTTTGCCCTTTACAATTTTATAAATGGAAAATTTTAGACTCCACAGTCATGGCCTTGCGCATGGGAGTTAAATGAGCGGGGATGAAAGCACATGTATCATTTTTGATTGAAAAGTATGTGAAGACATGGCTTTATTCTTTATGAGTTGAGATCATAATGTAGGAGATGTGAGGGCATGGAAGTGTGAAAAATTAAGGATGGTGACTAAGAGATTAAGATTGTAGATGGGTAGGGGTTGTGTTACCAGCCTAAGTTATCTTCCCTAAAAAAAAACAAGATTAAGATTGTGGATGCATTTGCAAGAGGTTTTGAAAAGCTTATTAATGGAATGAAATTGAAAAAGTTTGAATGAGAAGAGCTTTAATGGAGTATTATGGAAGGCTACATCTTGATTAAGAAGGAAGCAAGAAAGGACCAAAAATAATTTAATCGCATTAGCCTTCATCAGCTTCTCATTACTCCAATTGTGTGTATACATAGAAGCTCATGACCTATATTTATAATTGGGGAAAGAGATTTGACCCCTTCTTCATTTGAATTTTATCTACTTATTTTTGAGATTTGCTACCCAAACTTTACTTTTCCAAAATTTTGCTTCATCTACAACCACAACCTCTAACCCCATAACCTAAGAAATATAAAAAAAACAACAAAGACAAATTTTGACATTGAGCCATAAAATGACACTAGGTTCACCTGTCATTGTAAACAAGGGAAGGCTACATTATATTGCTCTCCCTCCATTTAATCTCAGGATGCTTAAGAAAAAAAATAATTATTATGGTAATTGCCTTGTCAAAGGTAATACTACACCACATTCTACTCCATTTAATCCTGCAATGCAAAAATTGAGAATTAATCCAAAATATATTTCCCAAACTTAAAAAACATAAAACTATCATAAAGAATTATTTAAAATAATTCTCAACTTAGGATTAAAAAAGAATGAAATAAAAAAATCTATGATCCAAGGGAAAATGCTTCTAGAGGATAAGTGAAAACTCAAAAAAAAAAAAAAATTGAAAACCTGAATCTAATGTAAAAAATTAATTTAAAAATTCCTATAAAATCCAAAAAAAAAGGATTAACTTTTAACCACAAATCCATCTACCAAACGTACTAAAATTTATTGGTTTTATTTATATTGTATACATTTTATTTCCATTTAAATTCTACCAATTTTATGTTAGGTAGTGTTGAAATCTCTAAAAGTACAAGCCTTTTACTCAAGAGATAACAATATATTGAATTTAACTGAATGCTTCAAATTGAATAATAAAAATATCTTTCAAGTTTCAAAGTCTTGAAGATTCTCTTTGTTGTTGTATAGACTTCTCAAAGTTGTATTAGACTAACTAGAAATATAACAAATTAATGAAAAAGCAAGAAAGGTAAACTAGAAGACTCTGCAAAATAAAAAGTTATCCACCTCAGAGGCAAGTAGCCGTACAAGTAGCCACAAAGAAATAGGCTTTGTACATATCTTGCCTTCTATCAAGTGATGTATGCTACATCATTAAAAGAGGAGAATAATTCCATTTGAGAGTTAATTACCTATCTCATAGATAGACATTGATTTTAATCTATTTGAACATTATTATTAAAACTCCAAACATGCCTCACACATAAAATTGGTTTAAACAAACACTTTATTAAGAGTTTTGAGCATCACTTACATATGTTGTATTTTTCATCCTTTTCAAGAAAAAGAGCAAACCCTCCAAATTAAGTAAACAAGTAGCAACAATAGCTAAGTAAGATACAACTATATTAATTGTCTTGAATGGTGATAATTAGGTTTGAAATTTTTTGTCTAATTTAAATGTTTTTGGAATTTTCTAGTAATTTAAAACATTTATTTTCATAACCAACCTATCACAAACATAACTAATCATTCGAAAATGTCATTTTTATTATACATGGGTTGAGTAATTAACTATGCACAATAGTATGGTGAATCTACAAAAATTAAAATACATGGACTTCCATATTCTATAGAAATTATGATGATGTAAATATTATTTTATAATAAGTATACATATTTTTTCATCATTCTAGAGACTTATTTTTTATATAGCATTACTATAATAATGGTACTGATATTGCTCAATTCATGGTAACTAAGATGCTATGTAAATAGTGGTAGCAAGCTTTTAATTAAGCTAAAATATGTGAATATTTTCAATAAATACATCAAACAATTATAGATGGGAATTTCCAAGACATTCACCTCTTCACAATAGTTGATGAGTGGCGAGGTACGCCTACACTCAACCATACAAATACAAATGTTTCACACATGATCCAGTCGAATTCCAAGGACTAAGTGCTTATGCACCCTTGTGGAACAAGGGTAGGTTGGTTGATTGTTGTCTTCTCAAGCTTACCTATATGTCACGATTGTATGGTTAAGTAAGATTAAGGCATATGATTTTTATAGCTTTTATGTTTTTATGTCCTGTCTTGGTAGGGAAGGACAGAGGTAACTAAGTGACTAATTTAACTTAACTACTCATTAACTAAGTTCTAACTAATCCTAACACTAGCATTCATTCCCACTTGTTGTACACATCCTGAACTAGTGCAACATTGCTGGGATTACCAAACGCTAATCGTTACTGGGTTACCAAGTATTACATGCATGCTCGAAGTGGTTGTGCTTGTGTAATTTAATGATTTTCTTAATTGATCAAAATGAATTGTTGTGCTAATAACATAAATGTAAAGTGCATAAAATAAAATAAATGTATAAGAAAATAAAATAAAATAAATGCGTAAGAAAACAAATCTTAAGTGCTGCAAGGATGAATCAAAGAGCTCGTCTTTATTGCCAACACAATGGTGTGCTCACGTACATCAATGCTTAAATAAAGATCCGTCCACACTTTGACCTCTTGCTATGGACACTTGGAAAATACTCTAACTTTCAAACAAACTATAAGAGTTTCACTACTTGACTACTAAAAGACTTCCGAATTGTGTGCCTGGGCACTATATTTATAGGCTTGGGAGCAACTACTCTAATAATTAGAGTAACTGCTCTAATAATTAGAATAAATGCTAAAGTAACCACTAGAGCAACCACTCTAATAATTAGAATAACTACTAGAGTAACCACTCTAATAATTAGAATAACTGCTAGAGTAACCACTAGAGTAACTACTCTCATCATGCCCCCACAACTGAATGAAAACTCGTCTTTGAGTATAGAAGAAGAGAAACAAGTTTTTTACAAAATATATTAGGGGGATGTGGACTTATTTGACTGACATGTAGAGTGACATAGAGAAAACAAACAAATACAGAAGTGCCCGAGCATACAATATTACAATTACATACAAAATTAGTGTTCATGACAATTAGGAAAGAACACTAATGGATCCAAAGGACATCCAAACCCTCTTGGGAATAGAAGAATGAGGGAGAGGTAAAAGAGATCCAGTGGTCATGAACAATCTCCTATGAGTGATATGGTTGCATCCTCCTTGGTGATGAAAACCTTGCTTCCAATCCACACTTCCCATTGCAATCACAACAAAACCAAGGATTAGTATATATAATACATAAATAATGGTTGAATACCTTATCTTGTCGATGATTTTATCTAGCCAAGTTGTGATTGTGACAGATTGCTTACTTGATATTGTTAGTGGAAAGATTAACAAATGGGCTAAATAATAGAAGCAATTCATACAATTCAAAGAAAGCTTGACACAAGGAGTAGTGGAAAGAGGGTATTCACAACAATAAAAAGGAATTCATTACAAACAGTTGTGAAGGTGCATACAATTTGGATGACATTGATGGGTTAAATAAAAAGAATTTGATTGTAACAATGCATAAGGGTAAAGAACTTAACTTAACCAAACCAAAAGATATGTAAGTGGGTCCTCCCCAAAGCAGGCTCATGCCTTTTATGCCCTAATAAACCCACAAACCAAAGAGTCTGTAGGATCTAGAAATGTCATTTGGAAGCAAGAGTTAAAAACTTACCCACAAGAATTCACCAAAGAAAAACAATGCATCAACCTAGAATGGACTAATGATAAAACCAGCAATGAGGTGGAAAATGGGAAGAAAGATGGAGAGGAGAGAATGGAATGGAATCCCAAGAACAAGGTTGTGTAAAGCCCCTTGTGTATTTCATGGTTAAGATAACTGAGTAGAACTCATCCCAAATCCAAACTCAAACCAACCACATTCAATGACCTCACATCAATACACATGGCCAATCCATCCTCTTGATGCAACAAGAATGCTTCCACAAAGAGTGACCACCATCCCAAGGAGAGTGAGATGGAGAAGCAGGAAGCAAGAAAGGGCCTTAGTTAGAGGAAATCTTCAGGCATGGGTAACATGTCATTACAGTTCTATAACTAGTGCTTGTAGCCCATGTTGCTTTATTATGTCTATGGGGTGTGATTTGAATTCTCACCTTTTTCTCTTTTTTCTCTGTCTCTTTTGTTTTGATGTGTGAGAACCACAACATGCAAAGACTTATTTTTATTCACTCAGCTTCCTAATATTTGAACAATGTCAGAATGGTGGAAAACCCAAGAAAAAACATCCAAGCACCCAAGAGAATGGCCAACACCAATGCATCGAATCCCTTTGAAGTCATATCATTTTCATCATTTGAGTCTTTTCTTGGTTTGAAAAATACCCAGCCACCAATTCATTAATAATATTACTTAAAAAAAGGGGACTATACAGTTCCAAGCCAAAGGAGACCATAGAGTTGTATGGATGAGTGGACGACGTGGACTCATTACCTATTTTACCAAAAGAACCATACCTTAATATCAACATCATAATTCAAAGGTAAAAACAAAACATTAGCAATCAATATGATATAATTCAATCCGCCATCATGAGCACTTATTAGATGACAAATAAAAGTAAATCAAGCAAATAAAGAAATAGTAAAAACATGAACGAGGGTATAAAAAAAATAAGAAAAGTTAAAAGAATGTGTAAAACAAAAATGTGTAAAAAAAAAATTTCAAAAAGAACTAAGGGCCTAGAACGATTAGCATAGGTGGCCATATTCCCCATGAGTAAGTCAGAAGGAGGAGATTTGAAATAGTGAGCAGGGTTGTCCATCAAGAGATGTTGCATGTGTACTAGCTATCCTAAGCTCCTCGAAAGGTTTGGTTTGTTGCACATTGATCAAAAGTTTCTTATTCGAGCTCTTAGGTTTGTATATTGTCATGGACCCTGAAGGAAAAGTTGCATAAATAATATAAGGTCTTTCCCATAGTTTTTGAAATTTAGTACATTGTGGCATATGTGTTGGATTCTAGTAGAGAACCTTATCTCCTAGCTGATATTTAGCTTTCCTAATTCTTAGGTCATGATGTTGTTCATTGAAGACCTTGTGTAATTTGTTAGATGATACGACAGCTAATCAATTTTCAACTATCAAGTTAATGGTTACTAACCATTGTTTCTATGCTAGATCAAGGTCAAGGTTGAGGTCACATGCCATGGATAGTGTACGGAGCTCAGTTTGAATAGGAAGCATTGGAAATTTACCATACACTAACTCATAGGGAGAGTATTCTGTAGGGAGTTTCCATGTGGAGAGGTATGCCCAAAGATCATCATTTAGTTTAGTGCTCTAGTCTTTCCTAAACTTGCTAATGGTTATTGTCAATATCTTCGTAATCTCCCTGTTGGTGGCTTTTGCTTGACCATTCGCTTGGGGTTGGTATGGTGTAGTCAATTTATGCTCAACCCCTAAGCATTACATTAATTTCCAAAAATTTGCACTTGTGAAGTGTGTACCATTGTCTGAAATAAGTGCACGCAACACACCAAACCTATTTATGATTTGTTGTTGAACAAATCGTGTAGTTGTAAATGATGTACAATCTTTAACAGTAGCTACTTTGGCCCATTTTGGTAGGTAATCAATGACAACAATAATATAAGCTTTGCCATTGGACATTGGTGTAATTAGCCCCATAAAATCAATTTCTGAAATTTTGAAGGGTTCTAATGGTTGAATCCATTGTTGTGGATCCTCCATTCTAGTAGTCATTCCCCCATCACATTGACAACATTTACAAGATTGGATGAAATGATGGGCATCCCGAAATAATGTAGGCCAATAATATCCTGCAAGCAGGATCTTGATGGCCATTCATCTCCTAGTGTAATGACCCCCACAAGGACCCTCATGAGCATCTTGGAGAACTTGTAGTTGATCTATATCAAGAACACACCATCGAACCAAACCAATAGGACACACTTTGTAAAGTTTCCCATTGATCTCCATAAAGTACTTGGCTCGATGAATAAACTATTGTTTTTTCTTAAGGTTTAACTCTTGTGGTGTTTTTTGGGTGAAGAGATAGGTAAGAATGCTATTATACCAATTTGTCTCCATGGGTGATTGATTATTCACTACACCAGCAAAGAGGAATTCATTAGGAAAATGATTAGAAATTGGATACTCATCCTCTTTGTTGTCCCATCACAATTAAGATAAATGATCAACAACTACATTCTCAGTGCCCCTGCAATTGATCATCATTAAATTGAATTTGTAAGATTACAAGCCATTGTATGATACAAGGGATTACCATTGGCTTATTCATGAGGAACCAGATTGCACTATGATCTATATGTATATATACTTTATATCCCAATACATAGTGTCTAAAATTTTTTAGTGAAAACACTACAGCCATTAATTCTTTCTCTATGGTAGTGTAGTTAAGTTGTGCATCAGCAATACTTCTACTTGCACAGTGGATGTAATAAATATGCTTTTGGTCATCTAACTATGTAAGTATGGCTCCTAAAACATAGTTGGATGCATCAGTATGATATAGAATGGTTTGGACAAGTCAGGAGCTTATAGAATGGGTGTTTCTACTAGCTTCTATTTCAGAGTTTGGAAAGCTAATTTGCATTCCTTGGTCCACTTGAAAGGTACATCCTTTTTCTTTAATTCCACCAATGGTTTGGAAACCTTTGAAAATTTCTCAATAAATCTCCTATAATAGCCAATATGTTTAAGGAATTACTGAATATCTTTGATAGTTTCTAGTTGATGTGTAATTCCTTGGATAATTTTGATTTTCTTGGGGTCTACCTCTATCACTATGTGTGAGATTTTGTGCCCTATTATTATGCCTTCTTGGACCATCAAATGAATTTTCTACCAGTTGAGCCTCAAATTGGTTTTTACATATATTTTTAACACTTCCTCCAACTGGTCCAAGGCTTGATCAAAGTTTGCTCTATAAGTGGAGAAGTCATCCATAAAGACCTCCATGCCATTTCCTATCTACTCTTGGAATATGCTTAGAACTAGTCATTGAAATGTTGTAGGGGCATTGCACATGCCAAACAACATTTGTTTTTATGTGAACATTCCCCAAGGATTGGTGAACGTAGTCTTGTCTTGGTCTTTTGGGGCTATTTTTATTTGGTTATATCTACTATATCCATCCAAAAAACTATAATAGCAATGCCCTGCGATGGTGTTTAAGACATGGTCAAAAAATGGCAATGGAAAGTGATCTTTGATTGTTGCCATATATAGTAGCCTAAAATATATGCACATCCTCCATTTTCCTCCCTTTTTAGGCACAATAACTAAGGGGCTAATCCATTGACTATCAGCAATGGGGTATATGAACCCAGCCTTGAGAAGCTGTTCGATTTCTTCCTTAACTACTTACTTCAGCTTAGGGTTCAATCACCTCTACAATTGTCTTCGAGGCTTCATAAAGGGGTCAGTGTAAATTCTATGTTGGCATATCCTAGGATCTATCTAGTTAATTTGGGATATGACCAAGCAAAGGCTTATGACCTTTTACTTATTTTGTTTAGCAGTTCTTCTTTCTGTTGAGGAGTAAGCTTAGCATTGATAATTATCAGTTTTTCATTTTTAAGAAACATGTATTGCATACTGATGGGCAATGGTTTTAGCTCAAGGGGCTCCTACTTAAATTTTTTAGGGATTTCCAACTTCCCTTAGTTGATATTTTCAAGGTTAAGAGCTGGAAGTTGGTGGTGGACTTGATCTAATGCGTCTATGCTATCAATGTAAGCATAAGTCAAACCCTCAGTTGGTTCCATGCATATGAGTGAACTACTTTCTTGATTAGCTATTAGCCACTGGGTGTCTTGCTGTTATGTGGCTGCTACATATAGGCATCTTTGTATGTTAATCACTTGTGCACATTGATTGCATGCAGGCAATGCTAACCTTTGCACAAACCATGACCTCTACATGCAATTACATCGTATGTCACTGTATGTGATACACGGAACTTTCTTCTTCTCAATCTTTCTAAATGCATTTTCCTTTGATATTTCTAGTGAAAGATCATGAATTCCTAGGTGTGCATTAATGGTGCTTAGCCATGCTCTTCCCATTATGATTAGGAAGTCCCCCTTACCATTGTTTACCTGAATCACTAGGAAGTCAGCTGGGTATGACCACCCACAAATAGTGGTAATAGTGTCTTCCACCAGTCCCAATGGAAAAATGATGGATTGGTCAGCCAACTCTAGATGGGTTTTGATCATTTTGAATGGAGGTAAGTTCTAGGCCTTGTACATTTCTTGAAAAATCAGGTTGACACTAGAACTTAAATCTAAAACAGCCTTGCACGGTGCATTTCCAATGATTTGTAAGTATATCAGAGGACTCTAAGGATCAAAACATTTCCTGAGAAGGAGGCCAACTTTGATCTAATCAGTGACGACATGTGTTAGCATAACTGTATGCATTGAGTGTGGTGATTGGGTTGAAGGGGGCACCAAAGTTTTGATTACTATTAAGGCATCTAAGGAATCATCCGCTTGTGATTCCAATGGCTTGGTTGGACTATTGGTTCTAAAGAAAGGTATTTTCTTCATGTGGTTGTTGGAACCAATAGTAGGTTGAGAGTTAACTACCCTCATGGGGTTACGTTGCTGCGGCTAGATCAGGATTTCACCTTGCATCATGGGAGTAGGTGGTAGTGGAGCTATTGGTGGAAGAGATGCAACCGGATGTGAAGGATGATATGTTTGCATAATATCACCTCTAGAAGAGGGAATCCCATAATACTCATGGGCTTGGTAGTGAGATTGAGAAGTGACATGACCAGTAGAGTCACGTGGAGATATTGGCTATTGCATGTAATATCCATATGGGTTAGGTTGCCAGTAAGGATACTATTGCCTTAGTGGTGGTATTCTCGATGATTTGGGTGCTGCCACTATTGATATTGCTTAATTAGTTATGATGGAGTTCCACTGGGATAATATGTTAAGGGTTGGTGGAACTGCCTTGGGTTACCTTGAGGATTAGATAACCTTCGGGGTGTTTACCTTTTGTTTAATTGTGGGTTGAGTGCATACACCCCAAACACTTGCAGATGTGAGATTATAGGGTAACATTCCCTAGGATGGTCATATTGACATATCTCACATCCATTATCATTTTTTTTTTTCGAATTCACAACCTCTTCAATGATGGCAACTTTTCCCTTACCCTTGCTACATGCATGTTTAGCCTCTTTCTTTTTTCTTTTCTCACTAACTTGCTCTCTAGATTCCTCTACTATTTTAAGAATAGTTTGAAATTCATTGTCTAGGGAATCCCACATTTGATCTACCTTTTTTGAAACTTCTAATGTCATCTTTTGCATAGGCAAAGTTTTCCTATTCACCATCTCTTCGAGTGGTGACTCTTGTTCATTCTCACAAAATCTTACTTCCCTCTTCCGAAGGGAAGAATCTTGGTTATACTCTTCTGCAATTTCTCTTTTTTGTAGCTCACATTCTTGCTTATCAAGTTGCTCCAATAGTCTTTGAATTTGATGGGACCTAAGCTCGGATAGTCTCCCTTGGGCATAAGTCGCTAGGGTTCTTCTTGTTTCATGCCTAAGCCTATTCACGAGATGGTGTAGTTGATCCCTTTGCGAATAACCATGGCCAAGACAACGATGTAACAATGCATAGTATTGGCCCATGGTAGCATCCAAGGGTTCATGTCCTCCTTATTTCCAGCCTTGGATTTGCTTTTGTAAGTTAGACACTCAGTAGTACGTTTGGTACTTGTCATTAAATAGTTCTAACATAGTACTCCGTCTACGAATGGATTCCAATTCTAAAGACCAGTACTAGCTTTTTGCTTCTTTAACTAATGTCTGTCGAAACAAATTAAGTTTTTTCCATTTTTTCTCTATGTTCTATAAGACACATGCATCATGGAATGCTTGTATATGATTCTAAGGATCAGCGTTATATCCCCCTTCAAATCGTGAGATATTGTTCATATCTAATCTCTTGATCCTACTATCTTTCTAATGTCTTGTTGGAATTCTAACAACGTCAGTTATGTCCAACATACTTTGAGTAGCAAGGAGGGGTTCATCGTGATCATCTCATCCATGATGTCTGTGATGCCTATGTTGTCTTCTTCTATGTTGTGACTTTCTAGAGTGCCCTCGTCCCCTTTCCTAGCTATTTCATCTATGACTTTCACTTTGCCTACCTTTATCCCCATGGTCTTTTTCTTTATGACCACATCTAGATATTGAAGGAGAGGATGAAGGAGATGATGAAGTTGAAGAAGAAGGAGAACTGTCACCATGACGATGTCTGCTACCTTCTCTTCTGCGGTCTTGGCCCCGATCACAATTGCAATCAAAATGTCTATTTTTATCATGAGTTTGTGTCCCTTTTTTAGATCCTTTGTGCCCATGGGTATCAGATCTTGGGTCATGAATAGTGGAATGAAGGTTCTAATACACAACCCCTTGGCCAAAGTCAAGGGGAGGAACATCGTTGTGTGGATGAATGCTTTAGGTAGGTTCACCACCCTCATTTTCTCTTAAGACATGTGGAGCATCCTTGGATCACTTACCCTTCAAAGACTTATGATGTCTGTCTTGTTGCAAGTCCCTTTGACATTGTGCCTCTATGGGATAGTATTCTCTCGAGTCATGGTCTTGCACAACGTATTTTGCATGTAACTGCAGCATGCCAATTCATATGAGAGCATGAAGAAGCATGCTTGGGACTGAATGATCCAGAGGTAACACTATGTTACCTTCTAAGTCTCGCCAATACAATTGTTCATCTTGATGGAGGATAAAGGTGAATTCTAGTATATACTCATCAGGATGAATATATACCACTTGAACTTGTTGAGGGACTAGTGGATCATCATCATGTGTATTATGTTGTCAACTATTTCCTACTTCATACCTAGGTAGTGAGGCATTTTCATACGAAAAAGGAGACATACTTGTCTATTCAGTGTGCAAATTATTCTTGTTTATTATTTTCTGAATCAATCCTAAGGATTTATTCCAATGATGTGAATGATTTCCTATGTTCTAGTTAGCACACAAATAACTAAGTCCTTGACAACGGTGCCAATGATGAGTGACGAGATACCCCTACGCTCAAGCATACGAATATGAGCGTTTCACAGATGATTTGGTCGAATTCTAAGGATTGAGTGCTTATGTGCCATTGTGGATCAAGGATGGGTTGGTTGATCATTATCTTCCCAAGCTTACCTATATGTTATGACCGTATGGTTAAGTAAGCTTGAGGCGTATGATTTTTATAGCTTTTATATTTTTATGTCCTGCACTAGTAGGGAAGAAGAGAGGTAAGTAAGTCACTAATTTAACTTAACTACTCATTAACTATGTTCTAACTAATCCTAACACCAACATCTATTTCCACTTTCCGTACACATCCTGAACCAGTGAAACACTACTGGGATTACCAAACACTAATCATTACTGGGTTACTGAGCATTACACGCATGCTCGAAGTGGTCATGCTTGTGTAATTTAACGATTTGCTTAATTGATAAAAATGAATTGCTATGCTAATAACATAAATGTAAAGTGCATAAAATAAAATAAATCCATCAGAAAATAAAATAAAAGAAATGCATAAGAAAACAAATCTCAAGTGCTGTATGGATGAATCAAAGAGCTCGTCTTTATTGACAACATAATGATGTGCTCAAGTACATCAATGCTTGAATAAAGATCTATCCACAATTTGATCTCTTGCTATGGGAACTTGGAAAATAATCTAAAATTCAAATAGACTACAAGAGTTTTTCTACTTGACTGCTAGAAGACTTCCTTCCCAATTGTGCACCTGGGCACTGTATTTATAGGCTTGGGAGCAACTACTCTAATAATTGGAGTAACCGCTTTAATAATTAGAATAATTGCTAAAGTAACCACTGTAATAATTAGAATAACTACTAGAGTAACTGCTAGAGTAACCACTCTAATAATTTCAATACCCACTGTAATAATCAGAATAATTACTAGAGTAACCGCTAGAGTAACCACTCTAATAATTAGAATAACTGCTAGAGTAACCACTAGAGTAACTTCTCTCATCAATAGTGTTCACTACTAAGTGTAATAGTGGACTTTTAATTACTAAGTGTAACAATGAACTTTTAATTAAGCTAAAACATGTCCGTAATTTTAATAAACACATCAAACAATTATAAATTGAAATTTTACAAATGGCCCTCACGAATAATCCACAAGGATAGGACAAAAAATGATTCATAGTGGATAGCTGGGTCATTGATATTCCTTGAAAATGATTTGTAGATAGTCTTATACTAAACTTCACAAGACTTATACTAAACTTCATGAAGAAGACATGATTTTTTAGAAAATGGCTAGCCACAACTTTCAAATTTTTTCTTAGGTTCCATTTTCCTGGATTATATGGAATGAAAGGTTAAGGTGAGGATTGCTGCCAAACTCCATCATGCTTAAGAACTTATTATACTACCAATAAACATGGTTCTAATTCTTTTTTCTTTTTTCTATTTGTTGTTTTTTCCTTTGAGGAAACTTTGCCCATGTGTACTTCATTTTGAAGGTAGGAATTCCAACACGAGTCTAGTCGATTAGCTGCACTACCAAGAACATGGTCCTTTCAAAAAATTTGCCTATGGTGTAGTTCAACCCTCATGCATGGGACTTTAAGTATAAGCTATATGACATCATAGTAGGTCTCCCAGGTGGCTAAGGATTCTCAAGTAGAGAGGAACTCACTTCACCCTACTGCTCATAGGCTAGCTATGGATCATCACACTTGAGGGCTAGGCCTTATGAGAGGGAAATGGAATTTTCAAAGGTCACCTAATGATTGTGGCTAATAATTATCTAATCTCACATGTCCTACATTCACATGATCATGATAATAACATAATAATTTAGTATAAATCTCATTTTTCATAATTCAAAATTATTTACAAACAATCTTAATTATGCACTAAGAGTTTGCACCGCATCAGACATTAGAAGCCTGAATTCTAGCTCCAACTACCATGAAAAATACAAGAATTTAAAATTCATTTTATCTTACCAAATGATAATTATGATTTTCTTACACTAAAAATAGAACACATTTATCTTACTTGAAGACACATAGATATTATATCCACAAAGATAGACATAGGTTTTTCTAGATAGATTCCTTTTAATGTTGGATCAACCATTTTTGCTAACACAACCATATCACGAAGTTGGGAAACTACCCATCTTACAAGGGATTTCTTAGACCAATGCTTGGAACTACAATGGTGCTTGAAACTGCAATGGTGAAAAGATCAGAGTGAAATCATCTTGGAAAAACATAGTGATCTATAACTTCATTGGTAAAAGAGTAGTATGAAATAAAATAAACTAAGAAAACATCCCTGATCTAGAACAATAGTAGAAGAGAGATCAAAATGAACTAAGCCTATATATAAAATGCCAGTTTATGCCTATCTTCTTCTATTTTTCTCCACTTGATAAATTGCATTTTTGGAAGGCTATGATATTGGGCACTGAATATCAAAGCCATGATATTGGATCCCTGATATCAGGGCACAAGCGATGATGTCAAATATATGATATCGTGTACACATGTAGACTTATAAATATGAAAATTTGACACACAGTCTAGAAGCAAGTTTCATTCCAACCTTAGTGAAATTATGTCAATTTGTTTTCTTGATTTTAGAACTTAGCACTGAGTAGTGTATGCTTGTAGTATGATGTTAAGTAATTGAACAAAGTCTTTATTTGAGTGGAATGTACTTGGACACATTTCATAATTGGAAATAAAGATCAAGATTACTTTACATCATTGCAACATCACTTAGATTTCTTTACTATCTATTTAGACTAATGTTTACCATTTTAACTTAGTATAATAGTTACTATGTTCCTAGTTACTAATTTATTTCTACACTTTACTATTACTGTTGTTAAGTGAAATGGATATGATTGATTTTGAGAATTAAGTGTAATTATTTGGTAACCCAGTAGTATTATCACTTGGTTTATCTAGTGGCAAGATACTTGGTAATCCCAATAATGATTACATAAGTCTAAGATGTGTGTGGAGAATTAGGAATAAGTGTTCATCACACTAGGCTAGATTAGATTCATTTATTGTTACTTAGATTTAGAAACCACTTCATTTACCTTATGTTCATTGGGAGTAATATGGCCCTACAACATCAACACATCATACACCTCAATGTGAGTTAAATGATATGCATTGATTTTACTAGCTCATATGGAAAGACAATGATCGTGAACTTAAACCAATTAGTAGCATGACTACATTGCCTTGTCCATAGAATTTGATTGAGCAGTGCATGAATACTTGTATCTTGTAAGGTTGGGTGTTGGATTACTACACTACTCATCATTAATGTCATTACCAAGGATAAGTCAATGTATGATTAGTAATTTATTTCTTAAAGCTTGTTGTATTAGAAACCTAAAGTCAACATTTTAATTTTTCAATATTCCTAAACAAGTTAGACACACTTTATCAACATCTTAAGTCATAAACATGGCCTCAAACTAAGATACATCACCACATACCAAGGAGACAAGAAAAAGTAATGATAGAACCATTGATGAAGAAGAATGGGGGATGCCAATGCAAATAAGAATCATTTATGCTCACACTAATCCTTATCATTCAAACTTCACTTTCATATTTTATTAGGACAATCAAATGAGGTGGAGGGACATGCAAGGCAACATAGTCCTACCTTTAGAACATGTAGAACTTAACATGCTTCAAACTACCCTAAGGGAAATGTAGTTGGACTAGATCTAGGAAGGGTATCATGTGACCTAGCACATGACAAGACCCTATGAACCCACAAAGGAGTGTATGAGAAGAGATGCTATCATGGAGATCAAACATATGCACAACAAAGGAAAGCAAGTCAACACTTCTATTGTCTTGAAGGAATTAATCTTGATGCATTTATTTTAGAGAAACTACACCAAAATCATGAGGAGCCTTCAAAAATACCTATAATCAAACTTGAGAAACTTGTCAAAGTGCAACTTCATTCCACTCTAGTAGAGACACCTAAGGGAGAGGCTATTGACTCAGGGAGTAAGTGAGACTCAAGGCTAAGGGTTCCTACCAAATCTTACAAAGAAGCATATAAGAGTAATGAAAGGAGAACAAGACAACATCATTTTCTTGTTACTTCATTTTCCTCATCATGATAATCAGTGGACTTTGACTGAAAAAAACACAAGTATTGTGACTATGATAGGGAAGAAAGTAGGACTCATGACCATCATGATTGATATTCAAGACACTCTAATATAGAAGATAAAGAATATGAATAAAGGAGACAAAGGGATCAAAGAGAGGATTAAGAAACATATGAGCATAGAAGGATTCACTACTACAACAAAGTATACAAACCTGACCATGATGATGAATCCCTCATGACAACCTGAAGCATGATAAATATTCAAAAATCTATCCATATATCAACTAGGCATGTGACAGATAGTTGAATTAAATGGCTAGACATGAACAACGTGCCGAGATTTGAAGGTGGCTATAATTCTGATCCATAACATCACTTTCAAGCTTTTCGTGATGCTTGTGCCCTCCAAGATATGGAAAGTGATTGGAAAAAATTAAAATGGTTTCCTAGAACACTTGTGAAGGAAGTAGAGAGCTAGTATAGGTCATTGGAACTTGAATAAATCAGATGCTAGAGTACAATGCTCAAACTCTTCAACGATAAATACCAAACTTCTTCATGAGTGTCTAATTTAAGGAAACAAATCCAAGATGGAAGTAAGGGAATCATGAGACCCTTGATGTAGGAATGGGAAAATACTATTCACTATTGAACAAATGTCCAAGCCATGGATTTTCACGAAGGGAGTAACTTAGGCAAATTGTAGATGGGCTATGGAGCAAAACTAAAGAGACTCTTGGGGTTTATGCCCAAGGCAAGTTATTACAAATGACTCTTCCTTGCATCCACAGGATAATTGACCAAGTGGTAAAAGAGGAAGATGAGTTAAGAAGGAGGAAATTGGCTAAAGAGTATAACAGAGATCCATTAATTCAAAAGAGAGATGTATGAATATGTGACAAGTAAGAGGATGAAAACTTGGAAGATGTTATCCAAAAAAAGACTCTACCTATTTAAAAATCAGTCAATGATATAGTAACTAAAGTAGAAAAATTTTGGGATTTAGTGGATGAAGAATTTGCTACAGCCCTA
This sequence comes from Gnetum montanum, assembly GCA_015680685.1. Lineage (NCBI taxonomy): Eukaryota > Viridiplantae > Streptophyta > Gnetopsida > Gnetales > Gnetaceae > Gnetum > Gnetum montanum. The sequence goes on along the minus strand of MNCI01034569.1, from coordinate 23,156 downwards.
AATATTGTAAAAGAAAAAATTGAATAAGCTCTTAAATGGGGTAAGGAAAGGAAGAAGAAAAGAGATTATGGAAAAGAAATTTATAAGCACAAAGAAAAAGTTGCTACTATTGAAGGATACACTGACTCCAATTTAGAGGAAGAGGAAGGATGCAAAGTATGCTAGTATGAACATCCTAAGGGATGTTGTTGTGTTATGGTCCACTTGCAAGAATTTGTGATACATGCACTGAATCTGAGCTTTGTCAAGAGATTGTCTTATCCTCAAGGTAATATTAGGCAACCCTTCCAACCAACATATTACCCAAGTGGAGCCTACCCTCAACCATAAAAAAAATATTAATAGTAGTGGCATCAATTGTAGATGTGGGCAATGCCACTGCCAAGGAAACAATATCCATATAGGCAACTAGACCCTTATGGATATTATGTTCAGCATCTAATATCTCCAAGAAATACATTAATTCAAACTTCTTCTTCTTACTATCCACCAGAATACTAAATGCCTACTACTCCAAGGATGGATTAGAGTCCTCATGCACATTTTCTAGTAGCTGGTCTTTTGAATCCTTTTCCAATTCTTTACCACCAATGCCACTAGTTGCTATGCACGATGAATTGCCATTGCAACCAAAACAAAGAAAAGCTACAAGGATAGTGAAAATTTAGATAGAGAATCCTACTAGCAACACTAAGGGTCAAATAAATAAATGTCCTTTCTTTAGGACAAATCTTAAAAAGGTTGCAAGAATTAGAGCTTCATCAAGATCAACTTCCCCTACCATAGATTATCTTACTACCAACAAGCTTTCATCATCATCCAATACAAAGATACAAATTATCATGCTCACTAAAATAGTCATGGACTGGATTAAGGTGGGCCACTCCCTAAGAAGAGAATTGATCCAAGAGTTTCTTTAATTTATTTATGAGCAGTTGGAAATCTACCATGCAAAGCTCTATTAGACTCAAGTTTCAGGGTAAATTTGGTTTCTTATGAAACATATTAAGCATGGAATCTATCACCATTGAAAGAATGCAACATTAGGTTAGAGATTGTAGATCAACCCATGTCATTCATTTGGAATAGATAGACAATGTAGTGACCACTATCAATTGGTGGACTTATCTAGCAAAATGTTTGGTAATTGATGTAAAAAAGGTTGATAAGGAATTTCCAATCATTATGGAGAGAGCATGGGTTAGCAAAATTGATGCTACGTTAAGTATGAAAGATTTATTTATTGAGATCTCAAAGGAGAATAAGCACAGAGCCATACATAAGCAACAAATCTCATGCATTACTACAGATAGGAAAGGGTGCAGTTGTGGACCCATCATTTAGAATGCCAACATAGTTACCATACCAATCCACAACAAAAATGAAAAAAAAATATGTATAAAAGAAATATTAGGAGCCACTAAACTAAAAGACACCTTGTGGCCACTAACTAAGAACCTTCAACCATCCAAAATATGCATGGAACCATCTAACTCATTTATTAATTCCCATTCTTAGAAAATGACTCCAACTAAGGACCCAAAAATGAAATTGATAACTCATAATCATAGATCAAAAGGGAAAGAGAACAAGGACTTAGATGATCAAAATTCAACTACCATAAAGATCATATGGGATAATAATAGAAAAGTTAAATCAATAAAGATGGTAAGTGAATCACCTAATGTGTATGATCCAAGAGACCTAGGAAGGATTTTTTGAAAACTTGCCTATGAGTTTAGTCATGGGGGAGATACTATACCTTAATTCCAGAATTAATAAGTGCTTTTTCATTTTGTGTCTTCTAGTTCTTTTTACTTTTCCTATTTCTTGATACAATTTTTCCTATCCTTTTATATCCTTCAAATTCTTTGACATCTTCTTATTCTTTCACATTTTTTATTTCTTAAAATTTTGATATTTTTAAACATTTTTTGATTCTTTAACATTTTCCATTCTTTTAACATTTTCATTCTTTATACTTTTTCATAATTCTTACTATCTTTTTCATTTCTTTCATACTTTGTTTTCAAACCCTTTGTAAATAATTTTGATTACTAATAAGACACATTGAATAAAGGCGAGATGTAGCCTAATAAGGTGAAGATTTCTCTATGTTATCAAGTCATAAGGAACTTATTATTTAAATACTAATCCCACATCATCCATCCATCCATTCCATTAATAAGAGGTTCTTATGATAGCCATAATGGTAATTTTTTCCATCATATAGCTAAGAATAAACCTGTGATCATTATGCCTGGATTGAAAAGTGAAGAGTCAAGTAGGAATGCAAAGGGTGTGACATTAAGGGGATTTGTGAATTGTTTTGGATTATTGTTTTGAGTTCTATTATGTTGCTATGTTTGTATTATACCCTTGTAGATTTAATGAAAAATGGGTATAAGAGTAAAATAAGTGTTGCCTTGAAAGGTTGACATAAATAAAAATTAAAGAGAAAAAACTAAATTTTTGGGGGTTCCACTAGAAAGACATGTTACCCATGCTTGACGATAGGTGGCTTCTTAAAAATCTAAAAAATAAACTAAAGTTCCATGAATAAACTCCTCCCTTGGACAATACACCAAGTGATGATACTCCTTGAAACATTGATAGTCTTACAATTGTAATTCCAAGAGATGACACAATGCGATGTCATTGGAATGTGGTCTAGAGTTTGTTTGAATATTGGATAGAAAGGATAGTGGTTACTATAACTACTAATAAAACATAAGAATTCATTATACCTATGCTAATATACCTCATGTTCAAATTTCTACAATCCATTCTAAGTCCATCTCACCTCACTATTTGAATAGTCATAACTTGTGGTTTTGAGTAACATAGAGTTAGTTTCTCAACTTGGTGATACTAAAATGTGTGTTTTGCTAAATAGGTATGCATTACATTGAACTCCTTAAGTGCCTAAGGACACTTTTAGGCATGGTTATATAAGGGAATTAAGGGCTAGAGCCTGCTCTGGGGAGGACCCACTTGTATAATTGTTGTATCTTATACCTGCTAGGTAATTCCACATCATCTTGAACCTTCTAAAATAAAAAAATATCAATAAACACTTTCCATATTATTTAAACTATTTGTTCTCACAACATGAATCCATTATCCTTCTTATCCATCTTATGAACTATCGTAGCCTAAGATTCTTTCTTTATGAACTACTAATGACAACTTTTCATAACAATGAGCATATATCCATTAGCTAAACCCTTTGAGAAACCTTAAAACCTCTAAAATATCCAAAAGAATCAATTTTTCCCATCAGACCCTTATGAAAAATTAAATTTCTTAGGCTTTGATATTGAGTCCTCGATATTGAGTTTGCACCAATATTAGATCCCTAATGTTAGGTCCTTGATATTGGATCTTTAAAAACCTATATATATGTGGGGACTTAACCAATTTTTTTACACCATTTTTCATTTAAGTCAAGGAATATTTTTTAAAAAAATTTCTTTGATCTAAGCTTTGACCTCCTAGGTTTCCTAAGCCATAACTTGATCATTATTTCTACAATTCTCATGCTTTTTGAACCTATTTAATCATGAAGTGCTACCATGGGGGGTGGGGGTGTGGTGGGGTGGGATGTGTAGTGGGGGAAAGGAAGGGAAAGTGGGGGGGTGCTAGTGAGGAAAGTCTTAGCCATTTTTTTGAAAAATTCTAATGCCCAGAAGGTACTTTAAGGGTAAGTACAAAGTGAAAGTTGAAATTTTTAAAGAATAATCAATCATATTAATGCCAGAACACTCAAATAAAACTCCTAAGGAACTATAACCATCATTATGAGTTATACATAGGGACAAAATAAAAAATTATGAAGGGTTACAATGAAATTAAAACTTATGTAATAATTTTTTGCAAAACTTTTCTAACTTTGCAATCCTAATAACTATGAACTTGATCTAACTGAAAGTATGAGAAAGGAAGGAAGCTATAAAAATTAGAGAATGCCTTCTAATGATTCCCAATTCCTTAATGATTGTAGATGGTCCCAAAGAGAGGAGCATAAGGAGGATCCTCAAAAGGTTTGATGAGTAGTGAGGTACCACTATGCCCAAGCATACAAATCACAAGTGTTCATGTGTGATCTAGTTAAATTCTACAAACCTTAAGTTCCTAAGTACATAGGTTCCAGAACATGAAATCTAATCATGACAATCATTGTCTTCTCAACTATACTTTTGGAGCTTAATTGTATGGTTAAGTATAATCAAGATATATGATTTTTATTATTATGTATTTTATTTTTCTATGATTAAAAACAAGCTAAAACTTAATTAATGAACCACTTTAACTAATCTAATTGCTAATTAATAACTTACTATCTTGACATAAGTATTTGGTCCCACTTTCTGTGCACATCCTGAACATGTATAATGCTGTTGGGTTACTAAATGTTAAGCATTGCTAGTATTACCAAGAGTCATATGCATGCTTGAAGCCATTATACTTATGTGCTTAATTAATTGCTATTTAATCTAATTAGCTTACTTTAGCTTAATTACTTGGAAGAATTAAAAGAAATTGCATAAAACATTAAATGCATGAATAAAATATTTAAGCTGGCTAAGGTGTTGCAAGGTTTGATCAAAAAGCTCATCTTTATTGCCACACACACTACCGTGCTTCGGTAGAATAGTGCTCGAATAAAGATTTGCACACTCAATGACTTCTACTATGGGAACTTTGGAAAATATTCTAACTTTAGAGAAAAGAAACTATAAGATCTCTAGTATGCTATGACAAAAACTATATGGAAACCATGTGCCCATGCACTATATTTATAGGCTAGCACATACCCTACAATATTGGATATTTGACATCACATCTTGGAACTCGATATTAGATACTTGACATCGCAGCTTCAATATCCAATATCCAATATCAAATCCTTGTAAAATATGATTCATCATACCCCCATGACTAAATCAAAACTCATCCTCAAGTGAATAAGAGGAGGAACAAGTTCCTTACAAAATATTGAGAAGGTATGGGATTATTAAATAACATGCAAACTAACTAAGCTAGAATAGATAGACTCTAAGTGCCAAAGTGTACAAATTTATAATCTTTTTACAAAATTGGGTATTCATGATAATAGAATTGAACACCTTGGATAGAACTGACATCCAACTCTTTTGGTAGTTGAAGAGTGAGGGAGAAGATCCAACAATCATGAATAGTCCTTGTCGCATGTGCTATTGTGTCTTCCTTGGTCAAGATAGTGCCGCATGCAGTCCATGCTTCCCATTGCAGTCACAAAAAAATTATAGATTAGTGTGCAATGTGTAACATATAGATTTTAAGTACCTTTTCTCATCAGTAGTTACACTTGGCTAGGTTGTCATTATGATGGATTGATTCCTTTGATGGTGTTAGTAGGAAAATTGAAAAATAGGGTGAAATGGATAAGTGGTCCATTAAATTTTAAAAAATTTCAAACATGATGAAATGCTTGAAGAGGGTTGAAGAATTCATAATAATAAAAATAGTATTTTACTAAAAAATGTTGTGAAGATGTGCACAATTGGATGTCATTGATGGGGCACACAAAAGGAACTAATTATGTGAATGTCTAAGCATAAAGGACTTAACTAATCCAACCAAAAGATATGCAAGTGGGTCCTTTCCAAAGCAAACACAAGCCCTTTATTTTCCTTGTAGAACTTAAAATTGAGGAGTCTGTGGGCCCCTTGGATGATTAATGATTATGGAAAGTAAAGTACAAAAATCTAAAAGAAACTACTAAAGAATTTTGACATATCAAACAAAGACATCAAATAAGAACATGAAATTGGTAGTGAGATGAGACATGGAAAGCATAGATGGTTGAGAGAGAAAGTGGAATGAAGTTCCTTATTAAGGTCATATGAAGTCCCTTGTGAGGTTTTTGGTTAAATGGCCTGATAAAATCTAGTGGTTAAATGACCTGATAAAATCCATCCTTAGTCCAAACCAAAACCAACCATGTTCAATGACTTTGCATTAACATTCTAAGACCACTCCACTTCCCTAAGATACCATAGAATAACCACCATTCCTTATTGAAGAAGAAAAGATAAATATAAAGTGAGAAAGGGTGTTAGTTAGCAAGGACATTTAGGCGTGAGTAACATGTCTTTCTAGTCCCATAACCAGTGCTTGTAGCTTGTTTATTTTATCTAAGGGGTGTGATTTGAATTCTCATTTTTTTTATATGGGAACCATACCATGCAAAGACTTATTCAACTTCCTGTTATTGGTCAACACATAACGGTAAGAAATCCATGAAAACACATATGCAGCCAAGTAAGTAGAAAGGCACAAAGAGTATTGAGTCCCCTTGAAGTCATACCCTATTCAAACCTTTAAATCATTTCCAAATCTAAAAACTACTAAGGTAATAGGTTCATTAAAGTTGTATTAATGAAAAAGGAACCTCACGTTTCTAGAACAAGGAAAATAATAGAGTTTGTGGATGGGTGGATGTTGTGGACTCACTACCTATTCCATGAAAAAGAAACCATGTCCTAGTCATCAGTAATAAAATTCAAAGCTAGAATCTAGATACCAACAATCAAATAACCAAATAGCACATGCCTACATCAATCAAACCATATTTTACCTAGTTGGCAATAAGGTATGTTATTATTAAAACATAATAAAAAATAACATCCAAATAAAGGAAAATATACAAGAAATTGTAAAATATTTAAAAAATATAAAACATACTAATGATGTTGTAAATTTATTTTTTGAAAAATTAATAATGTAAAAAAAGGTGTAAGATAAAGAATGTGTAAAATAAAAAGTTGTAAAAGTAACAAGGTGTAAAACAAAAAGATGAAAAAATTGATAAGCTACTTATATAGTTAGCATGGATGGCCATCTCCCCCATGACCAAGTTGAAAGGATGAGATTTGAAAGATTGAATGTGGTGGTCCATCTGATGAGGCATTTGTTGTACCAGCTTACTTAGGCTCATGGAAAGGTTTGACTTGTTGTATGTTGACCAACTACTTCTTGTCTAGGCTCTCAAGTTTGTAGATGAGCATGACCCTAGAAGGGAAAGTTTTGTAAATGATATAAGGTCCTTCCCACAATATCTAGAACTTCATTCATTGAGGTACATGTGTGGGGTTCTAGTAGATGACCATCTCCTAGTTGAAATTAGACTTTCCTAATTCTAAGGTCATGGAATTTTTTGTTGAATGTCTTGTGCAACTCATTAGATGACAAGTCCACCAATTAATTTTTTTCTAGCATGTTGAGATTCATTAATCTTTATTTTTATGCTAAACTTAAGTCAAAGTTAAGGTCATAGCCTATTGAAAGTGTACAAAACTTAGATTGACTATGAAGTGTTGGTAATTTTCCATACACCACCTCATAGGGAGAATAGCCTATAGGAAGTTTTCATGTTGAGTAGTAGGCCTAGAGGGCACCGTTGAGTTTTGTGGTCCAATATTTCTTATATTTGCTAATAGTTCTTGTTAAGATCTTTGTGATTTTTCTATTTGTAACCTCAGCTTGACCATTGGCTTGGGGGTGGTAATGTGTTAGTTTATGTTCAACCCCTAAGCATTACATAAGCTTTTGAAAGGTGGTGCCTGTAAAGTAAGTTCCATTATCAGAAATTAATGCATGTGGCATACCAAACCTATTTACAACATTTTTTTGTACAAATAGAGCAATAATAGAAGCTGTATAGTCGGTCACGACTGCTACTTCTACCCATTTCATATAATAGTCAACAATAACTATGATGTATGCCTTTCCATTTGACATGGGAATGATGGGACCCATGAAATTAATGCCCCAAATGTTGAAGGATTCTAGTGGTTGAATCTACTTCCAAGGTCCCTCCATTTGAGAAATCATTCCACCATCTCATTGGCAACATTCAAAAGAGTGGACATATTCATGAGCATTAATGAAGATTGCCAACATTCAAAAGATTGCTAGCCAATAATACCTTGTCATTAGGATTTTGATGGCCATTGTCAACTAGCATAGTGGCCCCCACAAGGACCCTCATGAGAAACCTAGAGAACATGCAGTTGATCAGCATCAAGGACACACCAATAAACGAAGTCATTTGTGCACACCTTGTAAAGGTGTCCATTGATCTCCGTGAAACATTTCACCTAGTGCAGAAATTGTTATTTCTTTTGGTGGTCCAACCCTTGTTGAATCTTTTGAGTAAGAAGATAGGTGAGAATGTCATCATACCATTTAGGCTTAGTGTGTAACTATTTAGTTATAGCCAAATTAAAGAGGAGTTTGTCAGGAAATAGATCAAATAGTAGGCTTTCCACCACTTTGTTATCCCATTGCAACTGAGACAAGTAATCAATAACAATATTCTTAATTTCCTTTCAATCTATTATCATAAGATTGAATTCTTGTAAGATCACCAACCACCATATGACATGAGGTCTCACTGTTGGCTTGTTTATGAGAAAGAAAATTGCATTGTTGCCTGTGTGCACAAATACTTTGTATCCAAACACATAATACCTAAACTTCTCTGAAGTAAACACCACTACCATGAATTTTTTTTTGTGGTAGTGTAGCTCAGTCATCCATAATGCTTTGGTTTGCATAGTGGATGTAATATGGACAATTTTTGTTATCTAATTGCATAAACACATCTCCCAAGGAATAATTTGATGCATCCATCATAACATAAAATGATATGAACTAGTTGGGTGCCTATAGAATTAGAGTTTCTACATGTTTCTCCTTTAGTTATTGGAATTCTTTTTCACATTCCTTAGTCTAGAAAAATGGAGCATATTTCTTTGTTAGCTCCACCAACAATTTTATGATCTTAGAGAAACTCTCTATGAATCGCTTGTAGTAGCTAATGTGTCCAAGGAATGATCGAACATCTATAAAGATTTCTAGTTGGAGGGTAATTTGTTGAATGACCCTTATTTTTTCAGCATTGACCTTAATTCCTGCTTATGAGATTTTGTGCCTCAATACAATGCCCTCCTAGAAAATCAAATTACTCTTTTACCAATTGAGCCTTAAATTTATTTCCATACATCCTTTTAGTACTTGCTCAAGGTGGTCTAGGGCTTGCTCAAATATATCTCCATAGGTGGAGAAGGTGGTTCACACTACTATCAATTTGTTGCTAAAAAATGCTTAAGACTAGGTGTTGGAAAGTGGCAGGAGCATTACACTAATCAAAAGGCATCTTGTGATATGTAAAGGTCCCCTAGAGACTCATGAATGTTTTTTTTCCATGGTCCTTTAGCACGATTTGGATTTGGTCATAGCTACTATAACCATCTAGAAAACTATAATAGCAATGCCTAGATATGGTGTTTAACACTTGATCAACAAATGACAACAAAAAATGATCCTTGAATGTTGCCATATGCAACATCCAAAATTTGATGCAAACCTACCACTTGCTACCTTTCTTTGGCACAATCACAAATGGACCAATCCACTCACTATCCATAATGGGATAGATAAACCCCATCTTAAGGAGTTGTTTGATTTTCTCCTTGATGATTTGCTTTAATTTGGAATTCAATTGCCTTAGTAGCTATCTCTTTGGCTTCATAGCTGGGTTGGTGTAGATATAATGCTAGCATATCCTAGGATCAATCCCCATGAGTTCAAGATATGACCAAGTAAAGGCTGCTAACCATTTTTGAACCACATGTAATAGCATCTGTTTCTATTCTAGAGTAAGATTTGCATTGATTATTACTATCTTTCCATTTTTTAAGAATGCATATTCCATGTTGGTAGGTAGAATTTTTAACTCAAGGGCCTCTTAAAATTTTCAAGAATTTCCAACTCTCCCTAATTTATATCATCATTTGCATCATTAGAGAGTTGGTGATAAGCTTGATTTAGTTCATCCATGCCTACAACATACATTCATGTTAGGCTCTCAATAGGTTCCATGCACATTGTGCTACTTTCAAGTTCAGCGGTCAACCACTAGGTGCCCTTTTGTTTTATCGCTATTGCATACATACACCTTTGAATATTTTCTTCTAGTGAACACTTTTTACATGTGGAAATGGATGCTCATTTAACAAACTAGAATTTTTGCATGCAATTGCACCCTATATCGTTGTATTCGATGCATGGAATTCGCTTCTTCTCAATCTTTCCAAATGCATTTTTCTTAGATATTTCCAACAAAAGATCTTTGATGCCCATTCTTGCATCAACGGTGCTTAGCCATGTCCTTTCCATAATGATTGGGAAGTTCCCTTTATAGTTTCCCACCTTGATTGCTAGGAAATTAGTAGAATAAGACCATCCACAAATAGTGGTCACAATGTCTTCTACTAGTCCCAATACAATAGTGATGGACTAGTTTGCCAATCCCAATCTAATATTGCTCTTCTTGAGTAGTGGAAAGTTCTAGGTAGCATACATCTCAATAGAAATTAAGTTGAAATTGGAACCTAAATCAAGAAGAGCTTTACATGGTTCATTTCTAATAATCTATAAATAAATAAGAGGACTTTCAAGATTAACTATTTTTCTAGGAAGGTTGCCTGCCCAAATCCAATCATATATGACATGAGCAAGCATAAAAATATGGGTTTTGGGTAGTATTTGGTTTGAAGGGGACTTGAAGGAATTAGATTTAGAGAGAGGTGGAGGAGTAGGATTGCCAACCACATGTGCATGTGAGGGCTTAAGTGGACTATGGGGTCAGAAAAAAAGTCTTTTTTATGATTTAGTATTTGAACCACTCAGTTGAAAAACTAGCCATAGATTAATGGCCCTAGTAATGTTGCGTTGCTACAGTTGGGTTGGAAGTTCACCCTACATAGATGGAGTAAGTGGTAGCTATGTTGAGAGTGGAGGAACAGGTGCAGGAATAGGAGGAGGATAAGGAAAAAAGGTGATACACCTTCTTACATGTGGAGACTAAGTTCAATAATAGTTGAGAGGGTAGTAGTGAGATTGGAAAGTAGAAATGTGACTAGAACAGTCACATGGAGATAGGGGTTGCTAAACATAATACCCATATGGATCAGGTTGCTTATAAAGGGATTACTACCTTGGCGGTACTAGCACTCATGGATGTGGTTACGACTACTATTGATACTACTTGTATGGTTGTGATGGAGTTCCACTTTGATAATATTGTTATTGATGGTGGAATTGCCTAAGATTTCCTTGAGGATAAAGAAATATTTTTGGTGTTTACCTTTTTGTTAATCATAGATTCAGAGCATCATCCAAAACTCCTATAAGTGTGGCACAATAGGGTAACATCCCTTAGGATCTTTATAATGGTAGATGTCACACCCACCATCATCATTTAATTCAATTCCTGCATCTTCCTCTAGTGTAGTAATCTTGCCCTTACCTCTTTGATTGATACATTTAGCTTCCTTGCACCTCTTACAATCATGATTGCTACCTTGTTCTTTGGACTCTTTAATAATTTTTAGGATAGATTCAAATTTACTATACATAGAATCCCATAATTGATCAACCTTGGCCAAAATTTGAGGTAAATTTTTGAAGCAGCAAGGTTTTCTAGTTCACCACCTCTAAAAATGATGATTCATCCTCACTATCACAAAATTGAACCTCCCTCTTATGAATGGAAAGATTATGGTTGTACTCTTCTACATTTTTTTTATTTTCTTAACTCTCCTTCTTCTTTTGCTACCTGCTCAATCAACTATTAAATTTGATGGGCTCTTAATTTTGATAATCATCCTTGGGCATAGACAACAAGAGTTCTTCTTATTTCAAATTAGATCCCATCTACGATATGGCAAAGTTTCTCTTGTTGAGAATAACCATGGCTAGGACATCTCTGCAATAAGGAATAGTATTTTTCCATTATGGCATCCAAGGGTTCATGTGTTCATTATTTCCATTCTTGGATCTGCATTCTTAAGTTGAATACTCAAGAGCATGTTTGATATTTGTTGTTGAATAGTTCAAGTATTGTACTGTACCATCTGATGGATTTTGGTTTTAAGGACCGGTACAATATTTCTACTACTTAAATGAGTGTCATAGGAAACAACTTAAGCTTTTGCTAGTTGTTTTCTATATTTTGCAAGGCATAGGCATCATAAAAATCTTGAAGATGATTCTACAGATTTGAGTTATATTCCCCCTTAAACCTAAGGATATTGTTCATGTCTAGCCTCTTGATTTAACAATCCTAAATGTGCCTTGTAGAAATTCTCATTTCTTTGGAATGTTTAGCATGCTTTACATAGCAAGAAAAGGCTCATAAAGGCCATGACTTGGGTGCCTATGATGCCCTCTACTACCCCTTTGTTCATGGTGTAAGGTCTCTCTTGAATGCCTGTGTCGTGGGTCTAGACTTGCTTGATGGTCCCAATGGGTATTTTGGTCTCGTTGGCCACCTGCATCATGATCACACCCCCTATGATTGCATTCAAAGCTAGAAGAAGAAGATGATGATGACCAAGGTGAAGAAGAAGGAGGACTAGCATAATCACAATGCTTTCCAACCCCTCTTTGGTAATCATGGCCATGATCACAATTAAGTTTCATGTTTGCATCCCTACCATGACTCTCCTACTTAGATCCCCCTTTGTTATTGGATCTATGCTTGCTAGAACCTAAATTATGGATTGTGGACTGTAGGTTTTGGTTTTAACCTCCTTCACTGAAGTCAAAGAGAGGAGTTTTATTGAATCAGAAATCCATAAAGAAGGATTATCCACCATCTTTTTAGTACGATAGGTATGGGGAATCATTGAATCACTTCTCCTTCATGGATTCATAGCACTACTCTAGTTGTCAATCCCTTAGACATTGTACATTAGTGGGATGATAGTCCATGGCATCAGTATCTTGCACAACATACTTAGCATGAAATTCTTGGAGGCCCAACCATAAGATTTTGGTGAAGCATTGCAAGAAAAAATTGATTAGGCAACAACACGATGTTGCCCTCTATGTCACGCTACTATAATAGTTCATCTTTGTGTAGGATGAAGGTGAAATTGGGTACGTACTCATTAGGATGAGAACATACCGCTCTATATTGTTGGGGCACCTATTGATTTACTTTGTCAAACTTGGATAGAGAATCACTCTTGTAAGAAGAAGGCATTGTGTTAGAAAAAAAGAAATGTAGTGTGTATCATAAAATTGTCGTAGTATTTTTAATATATGATATGACCGTAGGATTTATTCCAGTGATCTTGAATAATTTTTCACTAAGTCCTAGATAGCACAAATAATTAAAGGTCCTTGGCAATGATGCCAATGATGAGCAGTAAGGTAGCCCTACATCCAACCATATGAATCACAAGTGTTCATGCATGATTTAGTTAAATTTTGTAGACCTTAAGTTCCTAAGTACATAGGTTCTAGGACATGAAATCTAATTGTGATTATCTTTGTCTTCTCAACTACACTTGTTGAGCTTAATTGTATGGTTAAGTGTAATTGAGGCACATAATTTTTATTATTTTGTATATTATTTGTCTACAGTTAAAATCAAGTTTAAACTTAATTGATGAACCATTTTAACTAGTCTAATTACTAATTAATAACTCACTCTCCTAACATAAGTATCCAGTCCCACTTTTTGTGCACATCCTAAACATGTACAATGCTACTAGATTACCAAATGTTAAGCATTACTGAGATTACCAAGAGTCATATGCATGCTCAAAGTGATCGTACTTATGTGCTTAATTAATTTCTATTTTTAGCTTAATTCCTTGGAATCATTAAATTAAATTTCATAAAACATTAAATGCATGAATAAAATATTTAAGTTAGCTAAGGTGCTGCAAGGTTTGATAAAAACGCTTGTCATTATTTTCATGCATACTACCATGCTTAGGTACCATAGTGCTCAAATAAAGATTCACACTATGGGCACTTTTAAAAATATTCTAACTCTAGAGAAAAGAAACTACAAGAGATTTGTTATGCTATAAGAAAAACTATATGGAAACCATGTGCCCAAGAATTATATTTATAGGCCAACACATACCTCACAATATGGAATATTCGACATCTCATCTTGAAACCTAATATTGGATACTTGAAATTGTGGCTTTGATATCAGAGCCCTGTAAAATACAATTCATCAAGGTGCAAGTAAAAGACCAAGAGGCCAAGGTAGAGACTTAAATAGAAGATAAGAACCAAAACACAAGGAGAAGGAAGCCTAACCATTTAGCATTTATCAAGAGACTCTTGCTATGGGACAATCAGACTAGGGAGAGGTAGAAGAATCACCAATGCAAGGACAACACCTCATGCTACCACTAGACTATCTTTACACTATTTAAGAAAGATCCATCTTATAAACAATTACTGTGGAGATGAAGTTTGGCCCATTCATGGAATTTACACTAGAAGTAGTAAAGACATAACTTAAGGCATCATCATTATGGCATATCCTATCTAATAGTGGTGGATGGTACCCTGGGGAAACTTACTAGTTCTGGCACAGCAAGGAAGAGGGTAGAATAGTTAACATTGAAGGAATCTTAGTTTCATTCTTGATCAAGGTAATTGTAGAAGCTTTGAATACACTTGATGAAGTATATTTTTGTTTGGCTCCAATATTGGGTATCCAATATTGGATACCTAATATCAGGGGCCAAGAAGTGATGTCGGATATCCAATATGGCGAGATGTGTGCCAACCTATAAATATAGCACTTGGGGTGCATGATTTGGTAATCTTTTGTCCTACCATAGCAAGGCACTTTTAATTTTTCTTCCCTAGAGTTAGAATATTTTCCCGAAGTTCCCACAATATGAGTCATTAAGTGTATAGATCTTTATTCAAGCACTATTATGCCTGAGCATGGTAGTGTGTGCGACAATAAACATGAGCTTTTTGATAAACCTTGTACATGTTTAGCTAGATTAACTAATTTATTTTTACATTTAATTTTTCATGCAATTTCCTTTAACATTTTCAATAATTAATATAATTAATAAATTAAGCTAGCTAGGTTAAATAACAATTAATTAACCACATAAGTACGATCACTTCAAGTATGTGAATGATGCTCGGTAATCCTAGTAACACTTAACCTTTGGTAATCCAACATTGTTATATGTGTTCAAGATGTGTATGGAAAGTGGTACTAGATATTTATGTTAGGAATAATTAGACCTTGATTAGTTAGTTATATTAAATTAGTAATTAAATTACTCAATTTCCTTCATCCTTTATTTTAAGCACTCAAAATATAAAACATAAAAATAATAGAAATCATATGCCTCAATTACACTTAACCATATCTTTGTATATCAAAAATGTAATTGAGAAGACAAAAAATGACTATTAGGGTAAGTTCACTTCCTAGAGATTGGTGTATTAGAAGACATAAAATTTGTAGAATTTGAATAGATCACATGAACACTTAGTGATTCATATGGTTGAGCATAGGGGTATTCACCACTCATCTTTGGTGTTGTTCCTAAAGACTCTTTTTATTTGAAATGTTTGCTATTTAGGCATAGTAAAAATCATTACTATTATTGGATAAACCTTAAGATCAAAATCATTTTCAAGATAAATATAATAATTTAAGTACATTAATATCTTATTATAATTGCAAAATGTCTTCTTCTTATAGGCATGATGATACTAAACTACTGGTACCTTAGGAATGTAGGGTGGTATATACTCATCCAAATGAGTATGTGCCTAAATTCTCCTTCATTTTGCATCAGGATGAACAACTATGGTGGTGAGATATGAAGGGAAACATTGTAATGCCTCCCAATTGATTTATGTCCAATATTATGCTCCAAAATCTTAGGAGGGTGGGCATCTAGGATCTTCAAGAAAAGTATGTTGTGCATAAACATGACCACTAGGACTACCATCCCACTGAAACACAACACAGGAGAGATTAACACCAAGATAAACACCATGAAGCTGTGAAGGGAAAATGATTCACTAAGCCCTTGTTCCTGCTTAACCAAATCAAGAATGAGGATCCTCCCTTTGGGGCTTCTTAACATGAAGACTCTCCACCCCTTAATATTGGTGATGGGGATGTGAACCTAAATTTATAGTTCACTATTAACAATATAGAATCAAGTAATAGTAGGAGTCAAAGAAAGGGCTTGGATAAGCATCAAGATGATAATAAAGTTAATGAACATGTCAATGATAAGCATAGAGAAGCTAGTAGACACCATGGTGGTGGTAGTTCTCCTTCCTCTTCATCCTCTTCATTTGCATCTTTTTCTTCTTCTTCAAGTTCTAATAGATCTCGTAGAAAGAACAATTGTGATGAAGGTGAATAGTAGGATAATGATAATCACAAAGACCACCATAAATGAAGAGGTAGTAGTGGACATCATAGGCATCATCAAAATAATGATGATGATGATACTTCTCTTGCCACATGAAACATGTTAAATATTGTAGAGGTAGTAAAAATTCCAATGAGCTATGCGAAAGATAGTCAGATCAAGTGATTTGACATGAACAATATTCGTAGATTTGAGGGAGGATATAACTCTAATCCACAAACACATATTCAAGATTTTCAAGATGCTTGCACCTTATAGAATATTGAAAATCATTGGTAGAAATTAAAGCTATTTCCTAGCACACTCATCAAGAAAATAGAAAGTTAGTATTGGTCCTTGGAGCCAAAATCCATTCATAGATGGAATACAATGCTATATCTATTTAATGATAAATATCAGACGTACTCTTGGGTGTCTAGTGTGAGAATATAGACCCAAGAATGAAAGTAAGGAATACATGAATCCTTAGACATCACGATGGGGAGATATTATTCTCTCATACAGTAATTCCCTAGCCATGGTTATTCTTAATAGGAACAACTTCACCACATCATATATGGACTCTTATCAAAATCAAGAAGAACTCTTGGAGTCTATGCCCAAGGAAGACTATTAGAATTAAGAGCCCATCACATCTAAATGCTAATAGAGTAGGTAGAAAAATAAGAAGGAGAGCTAAGAAAACAAGAAGTGCATAAGAATATAATAGGTATTCTTCATCAAAAAGAAAGAAGTCTACTTTTGTGACAATGAGGAAAAATCTATGTTTGAAATTTTGGCCAAGGTAGATAAAATGTGGGATATGTTGGATGAAAAATTCCAAATTTCTCTAAAAACAGCAAAATAATTGAGAGAGTAGAGTATTGACCATAACTATAGGAGGTTGAAACAAGTTGAATGTGCCTACCAAAGGGGCAAGGGAAATGCCACTGTAGTTAAAGAAGTTGAGACTAAATTAGATGATGATGGTGGATGTGATATCTACCATTATGAACATCCTAGGGGATGTTTCCCATTTGTGTCACACTTGTAGGAATCTAGAGTGTACATGCTAAATCCTAGATTGGCAAGGAGGCAAGCACCCAGAAGATTACCTTATCATTAAGACAATCCTAGGTAGTTCCACCAACAACAAACTTACTATCAAAGTGGAGCTCCACCACAATTGTATGAGTAGTACCAGTAGTGGTAGCACCCAATATCATGGGGGATACCACCACTAAGGAAATAGTACCCTTATTTTCAATGAAATTCATATGGATACTATGTCCAGCGATCCATTTCTCCACATGACTCTTCTATTCATACCACCTTTCAACATCACTACTACCCTCTAGAGTATTACAAAACTCATCCTCCATCTACTAGAGGGGAAATCCCATATCCCTATCATCCTTCTACATATGTCCCTCCATCCTAAACCAATTTACTACCTACTGAAACACCGGGAAAAAAAATTACGGGTCCGCCTCAAACGAAGAGTCGTAATTCGAGCGAGAACGCGCCTCAAATCTAAGGACGAGTTTACGCTCTATCACGCACGGCAGCGTGATGAGCGTAATAAGCTCCAAGGCAGTTGAACGCGCCTCGAAGCTGTCTAAGGACAAGTTTACACTCTATCACACACGGCAGTGTGATGAGCGTAAAAAGCTCCAGAACAGTTAAAAACGAATTGTCTAAGGACAAGTTTACGCTCTATCACGCACGGCAGCGTGATGAGCGTAATAAGCTCCAAGACAGTTAAAGGCGAATTCTGTCTAAGGACAAGTTTACGCTCTATCACGCACGGCAGCGTGATGAGCGTAATAAGCTCCAAGACAGTTAAAGGCGAATTCTGTCTAAGGACAAGTTTACGCTCTATCACGCACGGCAGCGTGATGAGCGTAATAAGCTCCAAGACAGTTAAAGGCGAATTCTGTCTAAGGACAAGTTTACGCTCTATCACGCACGGCAGCGTGATGAGCGTAATAAGCTCCAAGACAGTTAAAGGCGAATTCTGTCTAAGGACAAGTTTACGCTCTATCACGCACGGCAGCGTGATGAGCGTAATAAGCTCCAAGACAGTTAAAGGCGAATTCTGTCTAAGGACAAGTTTACGCTCTATCACGCACGGCAGCGTGATGAGCGTAATAAGCTCCAAGACAGTTAAAGGCGAATTCTGTCTAAGGACAAGTTTACGCTCTATCACGCACGGCAGCGTGATGAGCGTAATAAGCTCCAAGACAGTTAAAGGCGAATTCTGTCTAAGGACAAGTTTACGCTCTATCACGCACGGCAGCGTGATGAGCGTAATAAGCTCCAAGACAGTTAAAGGCGAATTCTGTCTAAGGACAAGTTTACGCTCTATCACGCACGGCAGCGTGATGAGCGTAATAAGCTCCAAGACAGTTAAAGGCGAATTGGCTAAAGACAAGTTTACACTCTATCACGCACGGCAGCGTGATGAGCGTAATAAGCTCCAAGGCAGTTAAGCAAAAATCCATGGAAATACGACGGGTTGGCACTTGTTCTTGCAACGCTCAACTGATCTTTACGCGCGTTACGCAATGATGCGTGCTCGTGCGTAGGTCAGAATGCAGCAACACGCGCGTTACGCTTCGTCACGCACAGCTGCGTGATGAGCGTAAGTTACACTTTGATCATACTCCACCGCGTGTAGCTGCGTGGAGTGTGTTACATTTACGCTGCGTCACGCACAGTTGCGTGATGAGCGTACAACAATCTTAAGCGTGTTGTTGCTACGCCAAAGTTGCGCTCATACACGCAACACAACGCGAATGAGCGCAAACGCAGCCGAGACATGTCTATCATGAGCCTGCTCTTTACACGCACAGCACGCAAACAAGCGTGTTGTGCGTAGTCGCAGTTCGACTTAAAAGAATCGCATCGGCGAAACCTGCGACATTCGGGCCCACATCATCAGGGTTGCGCATGTCATGGTCTATAAATACCCCGACTGACAAATATACAGGGGACTGGACTTTTTTTTTAAACGAAAAAAGAAAAAGGAACCAGCAGTTAGCAGGACGCTGAACACTTTGACAGAGACCAAGAGGACAAGAGCATTTTCTGGGCAAGGGAAACTTATCGCCCTGAAACAGAGAAACAAGAGCAACCTCCTGGCCACAGACATCATTCTTCAGCAGCAATAGAACACAGCACGCAGGAGCTCCTAGCAGCAGATCTATCTGAAGCCGAGAAGCGGAACGGAAATTGCTTGACCATTTCTGCATCTAGGCCCTTGTCCAAAAGGTAGATCCGTTTTTCTGTCCAGACAGTTTTCTTGCTGTTTTGTGCTCATCTTTGTACTCAGTTTGTTGGGAATTTCCTCCCATTGTAACATTGTATACATCCAATCACATATTCCATTTGGCATTGGAACATAGATCTTTGATCTTCGTAAATTGCACGATTTTTTCTACTCCCGATTTGCATCTTTTCGGCATTCCGGCGTTATCTTCGTGGTGGTCCAGACACATCGTTATCCCACCGTTTTGCGGTCGATCTACAATTATCATTGTTTTACTGACCCGTAAGTCCCTGTCTGATCGACAAGACCGTTCA
>MNCI01034568.1:48706-65254 GCA_015680685.1 Gnetum montanum | reverse complement strand
TGTCCAAGGAATGACTGAATATCTTTGATAGTTTTCAGTTGACGGCTAATTTCTTAGATAACTTTGATTTTCTCGGGGTTTACCTCTATCCCTATGTGTAAAATTTTGTGCCCTAGTACTACGCCCTCTTGGACCCTCAAATGGCTTTTCTACCAGTTGAGCCTCAAATTGGTTTCTACACATCTTTAACACTTGCTGTAATCATCCATAAAGTTTGCTCCATAGGTGGAGAAATCATCCATAAAGACTTCTACACCATTTCCTTTTTGTTGTTGGAAGATGCTTAGAACTAGTTGTTGAAATATTCCAGGGGCATTGCACAAGCCAAACGACATCTTTTTATATGCAAACATTCCCCAAGGACTGGTGAACGTAGTTTTGGCTTGATCTTTTGGGGCTATTTGTATTTGATTATATTCGCTATATCCATCTAGAAAACTATAGTAGCGATGCCCTACGATGGTATCTAAGAGTTGGTCAACAAATGACAACTAAAAGTGCTCTTTGAATGTTGCCATATTCAGTAGCTTGAAATCTATGCACACCCTCCATTTGCCTCCCTTTTTAGGCACAATAACTAAGGGGCTAACGCATTCGCTATCAGTAATGGGGTATATGAACCTAGCCTTGAGAAGTTGTTTAATTTCTTCCTTGACTACTTGCTTCAACTTTGGGTTCAAACACCTCTGCAGTTTTCTTCGAGGCTTCATGGAGGGGTCGATGTAAATCCTATGTTGGCATATCCTAGGATCTATTCCAATTAATTTAGGATATGACCAAGCAAAGGTTTTTGACCATCTATTGATTATCTTTAGTAGTTCTTCTTTCTGTTGAGGAGCAAGCTTAGTGTTGATAATTACTGATTTTTCATTTTTATNAGCAAGCTTAGTGTTGATAATTACTAATTTTTCATTTTTACGGAACGTGTATTCCATACCAGTGGGCAATTATTTTAGCTCAAGGGGCTCCTGCTTAAATTTTTCAAGGATTTCCAACTTCTACCAGTTGACATTTTCAAGGTTAATATTTGGAAGTTGGTGGTGGACTTGATCTGATGCATCTATGCTATCGATGTAAGTGCAAGTCAGACCCTCAGTTGGTTCCATGCATATGCATGAACTGCTTTCTTGATCAGTTGTCAACCATTGGGTGCCTTCCTATTGTGTGGCTGCTGCATACAAGAATCTTTGTATGTTGATCACTTGTGCACATTGATTGCGTGTAGGCAATGTTAAACTTTGCAAAAACCATGACCTCTGCATGCAATTACACCCTATGTCACTGTATGCAATGCATGGAACTTTCTTCTTCTCGATCTTTCTGAATGTGTTTTCCTTTGATATATCTAAGGAAATATTGTGGATTCCTAGGTGTGCTTCGATGATGTTTAGCAATGCTCTTCCCAATATGATTGGGAATTCCCCCTCACCATTTTTCACTTGAATCACTAGGAAGTTAGTTGGGTATGACCACCCACAAATAGTGGTAACAATGTCTTCCACCAATCCTAATGGGATAGTGATCGACTGGTTAGCCAACTCTAGATGGATGTTACTTTTTTTCAATGGAGGTAGGTTTCAGGCCTTGTACATTTCTTAAGAAATCAAGTTGACACCAGAACCTGAATCCAAAAGAGCCTTGCACGGTGCATTTCTAGTGATTTGTAAGTATATCAGAGGACTCCCAAGATCAGAGAATTTCCTAGGAAGGTGGCCAGCTTTGATTCAATCAGTGAAGACATGTGTTAGCATGATCGTATGCGTTGAGTACAATGATTGGGTTGAAGGGGGCTCTGAAGTTTTGATTAATACTGAGGCATCTAAGGAATCAACCACTTGTGATTGCAAGGGCTTANTCATGGGGAATTCCACCACCAAAGCAATAGTATCCTTACTGGCAACATGAACTATATTGATATTATGTGCAGCAACCAAT
Organism: Gnetum montanum; assembly: GCA_015680685.1. NCBI lineage: Eukaryota > Viridiplantae > Streptophyta > Gnetopsida > Gnetales > Gnetaceae > Gnetum > Gnetum montanum. Next base: position 63,319 of record MNCI01034568.1, on the reverse strand, counting down.
CTCCACACGTGACTCTACTGGTCACATCACTCCTCAACCTCACTACCAAGCTCGTGAGTATTATGGGACTCACTCTTCTAGGGGCGATATTCGGCAAGGATATCATCCTTCNTTGGGTAGAAATTTCACCTTGCATCGCGGGAGCAGGTGGTAGTGGAACTATTAGTGAAAGAGATGCAGTTGGATGAGAAGGATGATATCCTTGCCGAATATCGCCCCTAGAAGAGTGAGTCCCATAATACTCACGAGCTTGGTAGTGAGGTTGAGGAGTGATGTGACCAGTAGAGTCACGTGTGGAGATTGGTTGCTGCACATAATATCAATATAGTTCATGTTGCCAGTAAGGATACTATTGCTTTGGTGGTGGAATTCCCCATGATTGTGGGTGCTACCATTGTTGATATTGCCCAATCGATTGTGGTGGAGTTCCACTTGGATAATATGTTAAGCGGTTGGTGGAACTATCTTGGGTTACCTTAAGGATAAGATAACATTTGGGGTGTTTGCCTTTTGTTTAATCATGGGTTGAGTACATACGCCTCAGACTCCTACAAATGTGAGATTACAAGGTAACATCCCTTAGGATGGTCATATTGACATATCTCACATCCACTATCATTGTCTGTTTCCAAATCCATAACCTCTTCAATGATGGCAACTTTTCCCTTACCCTTGCTACGTGCATGTTCAGCCTCTTTCTTTTTTCTTTTCTCACTACCGTTCTCTCTAGAGTCCCCTACTATTCTAAGAATAGTTTGAAATCTATTATCTAGGGAATCCGACATTTGGTCTACGTTTACCAAAACTTCTGATGTCATCTTCTGGATAAGCAAATTTTTCATATTCACCATCTCTTCGTGTGGTGACACTTCTTCATCCTCACAAAATCTTACTCCCCTCTTCTGGAGGGAAGGATCTCGGTTATACTCTTCTACACTTTCTCTCTTCTGTAGCTCACCTTCTTCCTTAGCAACTTGCTCCAATAGTCTTTGAATTTGATGGGACCTAAGCTTGAATAGTCTCCCTTGGGCATAAGTCCCAAGGGTTCTTCTCATGTCATGCCTAAGCCCATCCAGGAGATGGCATAGTTGATCCCTTTGCGAATAACCATGGCTAGGACAATGATGTAGCAGTGCATAGTATCAATCTAGGGTAGCATCCAAGGGTTCATGTTCTCCTTGTTTCCAACCTTGGATTTTCTTTCACAAGTTAGAAACTCAGGAGTACATTTGGTACTTGTCATTACATAGTTCTAACATAGTACTCCACCTATGAATGGATTCTAGTTTGAAAGACTGGTACAAGATTTTTACTTCTTTAACTAATGTCTGTGGGAACAACTTAAGTTTTTGCCATTCATTCTCTATGTTTTGTAAGGCACACACATCATGGAATGCTTGTAAATAATTCTGAGGATCAGTGTTGTATCCCCCTTCAAATTGTGGGATGTTCTTTATATCTAATCTCTTGATCCTACTATCTTTTTGGTGCCTTGTTGGAATTCTAACAGCTTCAATTATGTCCAACATACCTCAAGTAGCAAGTAGGGGTTCATCATGATCATCTCATCCATGGCATCTATGATGCATACGTTGTTCCCTACACTCCCTTCTTCTATGTTGTGACTCTCTAGAGTGCCCTCGTCCCCTTTCCTAACTATTTCGTCTATGACTTCCACTTTGCCTACCTTTATCCCCATGGTCTTTTTCCTTATGACTACATCCAGATATTGAAGGAGAGGATGAAGGAGATGATGAAGGTGAAGAAGAAGGAGAACTATCACCATGACAGTGTCTGCTACCTTCTCTTCTATGGACTTGGCCCCGATTATGATTACGATCAGAATGTCCACATTTATCATGAGTTCGTGTCCCTTTTTCGAACCCTTTGTGCCCTAGGTATCAAAACCTGGGTTATGAATAGTGGAATGAAGGTTCTGATACACAACCCCTTGGCCAAAGTCAAGGGGAGGAACATCATTGTGTGGGTGATTGCTTGAGGTAGGTTCACCATCCTCATTTTTTCTTAAGACATGTGGGACATCTTGCGATCACTTACCCTTCAAAGACTTATCATGTCTCTCTTGTTGCAAATTCCTTTGACGTTGTGCCTCTGTGGGATGGTATTCTCTCAAGTAATGGTCTTACACAACGTATTCTTCATGTAAGTGCGACATGCCAATTCGTGTGAGGGGACAAAATAGCATGCTTGGGGCTAAATGATCGGGAGGTAACACTATGTTACCTTCTAATTCTTGCCAATGCAGTTGTTCATCTTGATGGAGGATAAAGGTAAAGTCTAGTATATACTCATTAGGTGAATATATACCACTCGAACTTCTTGAGGGACTGGAAGATCAACATCTTGTGTATCACACTACTGATTGTTTCTTGTTTCAGACCTAGGCAGTAAGGTGCTTTCATACGAAGAAGGAGACATACTTGTTTTTTCAGTGTGTAATGTATTCTTCTTTATTATTTTCTCAATCAACCCTAAGGGTTCATTCCAACAATGTGAATGATTTTCTATGTTCTAGTTAGCGCACAACCAACTAACTCCCTGGCAATGATGCCAATGATGAGTGGCGAGGTACCCCTATGCTCAACCATACGAATACGAGTGTTTCACGCATGATCTGGTCAAATGCAAGGACTAAGTGCTTATGCGCCCTTGTGGAACAAGGACGGGTTGATTAAACATTGTCTTCCCAAACTTACTTGTATGTCATGATTGTATGGTTAAGTAAGCTTGAGGCATATGATTTTTATATCTTTTATGTTTTTATGTCCTGTGCTAATAAGGAAAGAAAGAGATAACTAGGTGACTAATTTAACTTAACTTCTCATTAACTAAGTTCTAACTAATCCTAACACTAGCATCTATTCCCACTTGCCATACACATCCTAAACTAGTGCAACACTGCTGGGATTACCAAATGCTAATCATACTATGTTACCAAGCATTACATGTATGGCCGAAGCGGTCATGCTTGTGTAATTTAACGATTTGCTTAATTGATCAAAATGAATTGCTATGCTAATAATAGAAATTTAAAGTGCATAAATTAAAATAAAATAAAAGAAATATGTAAGAAAACAAATCTCAAGTGCTGCAAGGATGAATCAAAGAGCTTGGCTTTATTTTCGTACACAAGGTACACTTAGGTACACAATGCTTGAATAAAGATCTGTCCACACTTAGACCTCCTACTATGGGCACTTGGAAAATACTCTAACTTTCAAACAGACTACAAGAGTTTCACTACTTGACTGCTCGAAGACTTCTTCCCAATTGTGCACCTTGGCACTGTATTTATAGAATTAGGAGCAACTACTCTAATAATTAGAATAACCACTCTAATAATTAGAATAACTGCTAAAGAAACTGCTAGAGTAACCACTTTAATAATTAGAATAACTACTAGAGTAACCACCAGAGTAACCGCTAGAGTAACCACTCTAATAATTAAGAGTAATTGCTAGAGTAACCACTCTCATCACTACCCTAACATTATTAAGAAATTAATAATTAGGTGTTAGCATAACGGTGAGACTCTTGATTTGAAATCTTCAAGTTATGGGTTCAATTCTAGTGGGTAAGGTTGAGTTATAAAGTTTTAATTGAACTATTGATGAATGGTGAAAGGCATCCCTATGTCCAACCATATGAATCACAAAGCGCTCACACACGATCTAGTCGAATTCCATGGACTCTCTAGTTTTTAATGCACTAGTCTTCTAGGAAGTGAACTTTACCCTAATAGTTATTCGTTGTCTTTCCAATTACACTTTTGAAGTACAATGGTTACGTATAATCGAGGCATATGATTTTTTTCATTTTATATTTTATGTTCTTTTGTGCATAAAGAGAGAGATAGAGTAATTGAATAACTAATTTAATTTAACTAACTAACTAATCTCTAACTAGTTCTAACATAAGCATCCGATCCCACTTTCTGTACACATCCTAAACCCACATATCCACTACTAGGTTACCAAGTGCTATGCTACTAGGTGTATCAAGCAATGATGCTACTGGGATTACCAAGAAAATATGTGTTATGCTTGAAGCAATCGTACTTATGTGTTTAATCTATCTAGCTTATCTTTCTTAATTACTTAATTAGCTTAATTACTGAAAATCATTGAATAAATAAATAAAAGTATTAAATGCATGAATAAAACATTTAAGCTATCCATAATGCTACAAGGTTTATCAAGAAGCTCATCTTTATTATCGTACACACTATCATGCTCAAGTACAACAATGCTTAAATAAAGATCTGTACGCTCAATGACTGCTATTACGGGCACTCAAGAAAATATTATAACTTTTGAATGGAAAAACTACAAGAGCTCTACTAATACTATGAATATAATGTCATAAATGTGGTTGGTGAATGCATATTTATAAGCAAGAATAGACTCTACATCTATGGGGCCACATCGACGAGGCCCAGTCACCTGACTCATCATACCCCCATGACTGAATGAAAGCTCATCCTTGAGTTTCTTTACAAAATTGGGAAGGTATGGAATTATTGACTGACTCTAAGCTTAACAAATTGACTTTACAAAACTGAGTGCCTGAGTGTACAAATCAGCACATTACAAAAATTATGGTGTTCATGACATAAAATTGAACACCATGAAATGACTCCACAAAATTAGATAGCATGTTCTTTGATGACGTGAAGTTGGTTGGGAAGATCAAACAATCCTAGGCGGTGGAGATTCTTGAGGCCCTGAAGGAACTTCACTAGCTTCAAGCACATGCAATTGCTAAGGTGGATGTGGCTATCTTGTTGCTACTGTAATTTCTTATGGAAGGTAAAAAAGCATCCAACAATGCTTTCATTTTCTCCTCCTTACTCTTGGGATCATGCATAGTCCACATAGCTTTGCCAATGTTGNCATTTTCTCCTCCTTACTCTTGGGATCATGCATAGTCCACGTAGCTTTGCCAATGTTGGCCGAAATGGGCACATCCCAAGGATAGGGAATTGCTAGGAATAGCTCTTTGGCATTGATGAAATAGGTAATGAATTATGTGCACTTGATGTTAAATTCTTTGACTACATCTTTCAACTCTTGGTAGTCATTCATTCTCTTGGCCGAGTTCTTGGTAGTTGATTGTTGATCAGTGAATTATACCCTGACAACTTCAAGTTTAGCATTTTCCATCTCAAGCTTTTGCTTGGTGTCCTTATGATGCTTCAACTTGGTCTTGTATAGCAAGTATAAGTTGGCCACCTACTTTTCAAGTTTTGACTACGACCATCCGATGATTAGCATCACTAGGTTTGCATAGTAGAGATTGGTTAGTTCCATATACTATGTTATTTCTTTAATTTGCAACTCCTTTAGGTGGATCTCCACTCTGTTATAGGCATTTGTTCCATCAATGATGGGCTACCACACCTCTCTTCCTTGCTGGAGTTAGTAGAGGGCTCATTTACTTTTGCCTTAGCCATTTCAATATGCTTCTCATTTACTTCCTTCTATAGGCCAACTTGATCTCTATAGTGATTCTTAACTATTTCAAATTTGAGAGCCTCATTTTTTCAGGTAGAAATATTAATGGAAAATTTATAGCATAAGGCTTGAACTTCCTTCATACATATATTATGATTCTATGGGGCCAATTTCCTTAATTCCATGTTTACCTTGGTTAGCTGCTCCTACTATTGATGAATACACTTCTGCACTTATTGTTTTTATGCATCAACATTACATAGGTGATGATTTTCTATGGTCAATGATTCATTTTTTATGCATCTGAACCAATTATTTCTAAATCGAGTACATTTTTTCTTTTGCTATGAACTAGTTGAAGATGGTCGTCACCGTTTCCTCCTTAGCCTATTTTAATCATTCTTGAAGATGTTGAAAAGCCTCATCTCTAGTTATTATTGGGTTAAGGATTATGCGATTAGCAAAATGGGCATGTAGTTCAACAACTTCTATAGTCAAGCATTGGTTTTGTGCTTGAGCTGTTTCAAGTTCCCCATCTAGGATCATGCATTTGTCTTTTGCTTCCAATAGCTTTGATTGGGTTGTAGTAATGTTGTTTGGAAAATCGAAGATATCTAGAATTAGTTTCCCAGTCTCCACTAGTCAGTCTAGCAACTCTTCATCCTGGGCTACACTCAATCTTCTGATATCTATGCTTGTGGATGTCTACACATTTTGAAGTACAGTTATGGCTAGTACAAATGCTACAGGTGTGTTATGTGCTTCTATGATTTAGTTAGTAACTACTCTAGCAGCAATCTCCTATCCTTCATGTTGCATCACTAATATAGTTTCCCCCCCGTCCTCCTCCAGGTGCATCAAAAAGTAGGTAGCATTCCCCGAGATTTCTAGGAATAAATGGTGTTGAGATAGAGACACCATTACCTCTCGAGCATTGGGATTCAATGTCACAGGTAATTGCATTTGTTGGGTAGAGAATATTGGTCCACCTCTTTCCATCTGGTTCATTATCTAAGCCACCTCATTAAGGTGACTCATCACAACTTAATATACATATGGTTCTCCATCACTTATTCCGTCACGCTACTGCTCACACAAGAGTTGTTCTTGGATTTCACATAAGTGCTCAATAGCTATGTGGCCTCCATTGTTGTTTCTTGAGTAGGCAATGGAGGTGGTAGTTGCTGCTTCCTTGCTTTAGACATGACAAGTATCTTGTCCTTCATCATTTTATACCATGAGGCTATAAAAGAATGCATGATCGTGTCATTTGCATAGTGGATGATCCTTGCCCTTTTGCAAAGTTTTTGGATGAGGCATGGAAAAGGTCGTCACCTTACTGGCCCTCACCATCGAATTGAGGTGATAGGTTGCTATCTTGAAGTGTACATGTTTTTCCATTGTGAGTGCACCAAATTCCTTATAGTCGATCTCGTAACACCACTGGGACCACTTCTTTTTGGCCTTAGGGTCAACTTGTGTAGATAGCTCTGCCAATTATGTCTCAAAATTAGGCAACCTAATAACTTGTGTTATAGCTTTAGCTAAGTAAGACACTTAAATGTCCTTGATCTTCATTGTGGAGCCTGCCCTTCTGATGTTCCAAAAGAGGTACGTCTCTTCCATGTACCACTTCCCACTAGAAGTGATGATTGGCCATATGGAAAAGATTTGCAATTGTGCTTTCACCTCTACTAGAGCATGTTCTAAAAATGGCCCAAAGTTCAACTCCTAGATAACTGAGCGTTGGATATCATGAGGTCTAATGGTGTCAAGGTAGGCTTGTGTTAGTGTGACTTTAAGCCTCAGTATGGGACCTGGTGCCTCCCCACATTGTGATTGTTCTATTGCAGCTTCTTCTTCGAGAATCTGTCAAATAGATTCCACTTCGAGCTCTTCTCGAAGAGGTCCTATTGAATGGGTTTCTTCTAGATGATCCTAGGCCCGTTCTTATTGGCCCCTTTTAGTTCTACACCATTTCTTCCTTGTTTGTGATGGTCCTTCCTCCTATGGTTGTTTCAGTCTGTGCCATCTATAATCACAACATGACCACAGGTTAGCAATTGTTGTGTAACATAAAAAAATTGGGTTACATTATCTCCTTGGGATAGTTACACTTGGCTAAGTTGTAATTATGGCTAATTTAATCAATTTTAATCATTATTTCATTTATGTTTTAATGTTAATAAGTCATTTTGAAGGATGTTGGAAGGGTTAACTCTAAAAAATTGATGGTTTCATATCGTTGTATTCCTTAACCCTTTGGGGAAGTTAGAAACATTTTCAAAAAATTTCATCAGAAACCTTAAAGTTTGGGGCCCCCATGATTAAGAGCTTACCTTTGATAACTGCAAGATCAAAGAATGGAGTGATTTAGACAAATGGTTGGAAAGTTATGGGCTCTGGAAGGATTTGGGCACTAAAAAATGGTAAAAATGCCCCTCCTATTATGAAGCAAATGACAAAAAATTACAAAGTATGCTATGGTATATATAGAGTCTTTGGCTTGTGTTGATTGGGCCTAGTCAACGAGGTCAGCTGCATCAACTAGGCCTAATCAACAAAGCTGTTAACCACCATTGACTTTGGTCAAACTTCCAAAATACAAGGAGTTTTTGTGTAAAATTGGGATCAAATAAACCAAAAAGCTAGGAACATGATGAGAATAGTAGAAGAGGGTGTTGAATCTTAGCAAATTTAGAACATAGAGAAAATGGTTTAGAGAATGAATTTAATGATAGTTTAAGGAGCACAAAGTGGATACATAATGGAATATGCAAAAGATAGGATTGTAGTAATGTCTAAGGTAAAGGACTTAACTATCCAAACCAAAAGATATGTAATTGGGTCTTCCCCATAATAGGCACATGCCATTTTTTCCCTTGCATAACCTCAACTAAGGAGTCCATGAGGCCCACAGTTGATTTAATGATCATGAAAAGTTCAGGACCAATCTGGAAAAATCTATCTAAGAATTCCAACACATCAAACTAAAACATTGAGCATAACATAAATACTAGTAGTGAGGTGAGTTATGGTAGCATAGATGGATGACTGAGAAGGTGGGATGGAATCCAAAATTGAGGTCATAAGAAGTCCCTTGTGGAATTTTTGTTTAAAATGACCTAAGAAGATCCATCCTTGGTCCAGACCAAAACTAGTCTCTTTCAGTGACTTCACATTGTCACTCCAAGATCGATCCACCCCCTCAAGACACAAGAGCACACCCATAGAATAACCACCATTCCATAAGGAGAATAGAAGAAAGAAGGAAGTGAGAGAGAGCCTTAGTTAGAGGGGACCTTCAAGCATGGGTAACATATCTTTCTAGTCTCATAACCAGTGCTTGTAGCCCATTTATTTGTCTAAGGGATGTGCTTTACATTCCCATTATGTTTTTTTTTTTCTCTTTGTTTTTTTTTTTTTCTTTTTGGATGGGAACCACACCATCCAAAGACTTTATTTGACTTCCTGTAGTGGTTGACATGGAATAGTAAGTAGTCAATGAGAAGCACCCAAGCACTCAAGCAAGTAGAAGAGTACAAAGAGTATTAAGTTTCCTTGAAGTCACACCCCATACAAACCTTTGAATCCTTTCCAATTCCTTAAACTATCATGGTCACCAATTTATTAAAAGTCTCTTTAATGAAAGGGACCTCAAACTTCTAGAACAAGGAAAACCATAGAGTTTGTGGATGGATGGATGATGTGGACTCATTGCTTGTTCTATGAAAAATAAACCATATCATAGTTATCAAGCATCAGAATTCAAAAATAGAAATCAAACATTAACAATCACAACATTAAGCACAAACCATCATTAGTGAATAGCAATAGTGGCACTATGTCCTGCGACAACAAAGCACTTTTATTAGCAAAAATAATGAAAATTCACACACACAAATAAAATAAAATAAAGTATAATATATAAAAAAGTATAAAATATTCAAGAAAGATGAAACATACTAATGATGTTGTAAAATAAAAATTAAGAAAATGGATAAAAATGAACAAAGTATAAAAACAAAATTGTATAAAATAAAAAGATTAAAATTGAGGAGCCATGTGTGTGGTTAGCAAGGGTGGTGATAAGTGGCAAGGTACCCCTACACTCAACCATACGAATACGAGTGTCTCATGCGCGATTCAGTCGAACTCCGCAGACGGACAAGTTCTGGTATCTAGATAGTTATTCTTAGGTCGCAATTCGCTGTCTTCCCACCTAGACTAGTATTAGCTTTGTCACGTATGGTTTAGTCCAGAGTGAGGTGTATGATGTGTTTCTACACTAGTACTACTCCTGAGTATGATGGAAAATAATATTAATTAAACTAGGAGAGAGAGAGAGAGAGAGAGAATCTAAACTAGCCTAAGTGCGATGAGCATCCGTTCCTTAATCATCCATACACATCTTGGACCTCGTGCATGACTACCACTGGGATTACCAAGTGTAGATCCTAGGTACGCTACTGGGTTACCAAGTAGTCACACTTAAATACTCGTGATCAAGTCGTACTCATTTCGCGTTTAATAGGAGTTTAGGGTAAAGAGATGTTAATTACGAAAGCAATAAATAATGATAAAAATTAAATAATTAAACTAAGTGAATGCTGCAATGATGAATTAATCTCGATCTTTATTGACGGTCATGTGTGTGTCCAAGTACGCCACACTCGAATAAGGATGTCGTACAATTACAATCACCACACTGCAGGCATGCACTGGGAGAAAATGGTTGAGAGGAATCTAAACCTAAAAACTTATAATAAAATCTAAAGATTAATGCCCAAAACCAAGTGTGCACCTTTTATTTATAGGCTCACAACGGAACTGCGATATCGCATGTAGGCCACGATATTGCGACTGCGATATCACGACTCCAACAACAAGGGTCCGATATCAGGACCTAGTATCTTGTATTAGGGCTCCGATAACTGGGCTTCGATAGACACGACTCATCATGCCCCCACAACTAAATAACAACTCGGCCTCGAGTCAAAGAAAGTGAGGAACAAGTTCAATTGATTACACAGTGGATAGGTATGGGATTATTGACTGACTAGGAATTTATTTATGTCGCAGTGAAGGATTAAACAAAATTTGGACATAGACACAAAAGACAAAACTTGTGGAACTCATGGGGTTCTCAGTAGTGGTGGCTACTCCATGGGTGTCTTTCCTTTGTTTTGTGCTCTAGGCTTTTGAGATTGATACTATTGAAGAAGTGCCTGAAGTTTCTCCTCTTCTATCCACATATTATGAGCCGTCCATTCTAATGTTCCAATGTTTGATGGAGTCAGCACTTTCCATGGACACAGTAGCTATGGGAACACTTGATTGGCCTTGACATGTCATGCCACAAACAGCTGTCGTTCCTCTTCATAGGCTTGGGCCCTGACCTCTCCACTTTTTGCTTGGATAGATTATGCAGTAACAGGAGTTCCATGATGGATGCTGAGTGATTTTTCCTCCTGCTCTACATGTTTTGCATGAATTCCTTAGCCTCTACCACCCCCTGGTCATTCGGTTGCACCTTGAGAAGGTCCTCCTTGTTGTCTTCTTTTAGGGGCAATCTAGAATCACACAAAGATCAATTGTTAGTAAAGTTATTAAAAAAAAGTTCAATGATTTCATACCTTACTTATTGCCTTTAATAAATGTTGAATTCTTTGCTTAGTATGATTTTAGAGTTAGAAAAATTGTATTTATATATTTTATTTTTTAAGGAAGTTGCCCTAAAAGTTTAATGTCGAGCCAGGTTTGTTTAGGTGACACATAAAAGGACCTGGTTTTGAGGAACGTTTGATAAAATGATGGCAAAGGAAAGAATAGATTTGGCAATGAAGTACTCAGAGGGTATAAGATGATGTGGTGGTATGCAACAAGTACAAATTACAAAAGTCACACAAGTCGGTCCTCCCCAAAGTAGGTTCCAACCTATAATGCCCTTGCATAACCACACCTTAAAATGTCTATAGGCACTAGAAGGGTTAAATGTAATCCATACCAATTTCACAAAACACACACATGTAGATACCACCGGAATGAGGTAAGAATTCTATGCTATACAATACACAAGCTACAATTACATGAATAATGAGATGAGACGGACTATAGAAGGGATTGTAGAGATTGGGACATGAGGTAACTGACCCAGGGCACAATGTATCCTACATGTAAAGCATGACTAATATGTCATTGACCCATCATTCAAAGATCAGGACCAAGTCCAATCCTCTTATCAGTGACACCGCATTGTTTCATCATATGATGAGCAACTATGAGAGTATCAGAACAGAAATGCATATGATCACTTGATATTTTGTTCAAGGGAGGAGTGATTTTTGCTTTGTGGCACTTCCTTTGTTGTTTTTTTTTCAATTGTTGAATCTAGAGAAGCTGCCAACCTTCTAGTGGGACCCCCTAGAACAACATTGGATTTTTGAGTGCCTTTTGATTACTCTTACTCCCATTTTGCGTTAGATCTACAAGGATCTTAGTACAACCACATCGCGTGATAACTCTCACAAATGTCACCAAAGAGAATTCACAAGTCCCGTTGATGTCACACCCTAATCATTTCCTCTTGGTCCATCCTTCTTCATTTTGGGTACAATGAGCACAAAATTAATTTTAAGTTTTAAGAATGTCAAGAATATCACTGTACCCTCAAACAGATCTCTTATTTGTAGAATGGATGAGTGGGTGTAATGGGCTCGCTATCCACATAATTGATCATTCGAGACTCAATAACATAGAACACCCCTCAACCAACGAGCCACATGAGTGTCTTATTCATAGATGAGATTACTTATAAAAAGATAAAAAGACCAAAAAGACAAAAACATAAAACAAGAAGTTAAAAGATGAAAAATTGGAAAACAAAAATTGTAAAATTAAAGAAAATGAAAAATATTTATTAATCCTACTTGTTACTAAAATGGGCAATATCACTGATAACTAAATGGTTGAGCATGGCAAGGATTAATAAATGAAAGATGAGAATCCTTGCATGTTGGAAACATTGAAACTTTGTCATACTTACCCCATTGGGGTTCACACACTTGGTTATAGTAAGCATAGTGGGGCAATTTATAAGATGTGGTTCCCAGATAAAGAGTTGACCCACTATGATACTTGGGACCATAAGATGGCATGCAAGGATCAGGATGTCGTCCTCCATCGCTGTATTCATTCGACTGTATGATTTTTGGAGTGTTAATTGGTGGCCCTGATGAAGGGACATGAGGCATTGGGTTCAAAGAGAAGGATGCACCACAGTGTTGGACTTGTGCTGAGTTGGAGAATGCAATGGCCTTGGAATTGTGTTTTCCCTTCCTATGGCCATGTCTAAAGAAGGGACACCTTCGATGTTGAGGAGGTCTCTCACTACTGTTGGCAATAGCAGCATAAGTAACATTCTTGGGTTGTTGTTATGGTGCAGACACTTCAGGAATAGTTGGTGGCAATGTAGAAGGAGGGAAAGGATGAGAATGCTAAAATTTAGGAGAAGTGTAAGGTACAGAAGACGGTGGTTATGTTGAGGACATGGTCTGATAGTACTGAAGGGAATCATACTACAGCGAGATAGAGTATGTTGACCTAGTTAGGGAAATAGGATGTTGAACTAGATAAGCATTTGGATTCGGATGATACGAAGGGTGTCTCTAGTTTAGGGATGTCTTCCCCCACGACTGGGATTGTTGCCACTGTGATCGAACACAGTATCTCTATACAAACTTTGGGTGTAATGTGTTTCCCCAATGCTCATATAAATGTAACAAGATTGGGCATTGGCCCTTGGGGTGATCGTACAAGCAGATGTTGCATTCATACGTATGACTGGTAGTTGAGCTCTTATTTTCTTCATCCCTTCTTTCCAAATGTCTAATGATATTTTTTCCTCCTTCTCAAGTTGTCAAAACTCTATCTCTAATAATATTGATATATTCCCCACACTTTTTATGCATCCATTCCAGCCTCTTATTGATCTTTGCCTCGATTTCATCTAATGATTATTGTACTAGCAAAGATGGTTCTTCCTCCTTGAGATCGGTTGATTTCTCCTTTTTGTGATTATGGACCTTTGTTAAGTTGAGACTTTGGTCTCATTGATGTTTTTCAACATTCTCCCATCCAGCCATTCTCCTTCTTCTTTTGCTACCCACTTAATAAGCTCTTGGAATTGATGGGTTCATAGTTCGTATAGTTGACCTTGGGCATACATCCCTAGGGTCTCTTTTGTTTCATCACGAAGCCCATCAATGATATGATACATTATCCTTTCCTCGGAGAACTCATGGCCTGGACAGTTGTTTAACAATGCAATAATATCTTTCTCAGGCCATGTCCAAGGGTCCATGTTGTGCTTGTTTCCACTCTTGGATTTGTTTCATCAAGGCCGACACTCTTGCGTAGGTTTGATATATTTCATTAAAGAGTTCTACCATTGTTGGCCAACATTGTATCGAATTTTATTTTAACGATCTATACCATACTTTTTCTTGGTCAATGAGTGTCATAGGAAAGAGCTTGAGTTTTTGCCAACCATTATCAATGTTGTTCCATACACAGGCATCATAGAAGGCTCGTAAATGCTATTGCAGATTTAAGTCATAGCCTCCTGAGAAATTGGGGAAGTTGTTTAAATTGAACCTGGGTATGCAGCTCTCTTTACGATGCCTACGGGAGATTTGAACAACCTCTTGTATTTGCGTTAGGCTTGTAGTGGCCAGTAGGGGTTCATCATCATCGAGTAAGTTTATGTTGCCTTCGTTTATGTTTATACAAGAATGAAGGCAACTTACTCGATGATGAATCCAAGGTGATTAGGACAATGTTGCCTTCGTTTATGTTTATAAGAAATCCCCACCTTGGATTGCGTACTCTAATCTTCATTGTCATCTAATTCGTTGGTTCTCCAATGAATTTCCTTACTAGGTATGGCATTATCATAGTCTTGTAGGAGAGGCATGGTTGTGCAATTGTATGTGAATTTATATGTGACTTTTTATAATGATTTCTTCCTAAAAGATGTATCGTTAATTCCTATACAATGACCTTATATGACATAACTAATCTAGATAACTAGCACCATCCCCAGCAACGGTGCCAATGATGAGTGGCAAGGTATCCCTAC